>JAOTRH010453385.1:0-30019 GCA_034768845.1 Heliamphora exappendiculata | reverse complement strand
TGAATTAATTTATATAGTCAGTAGTCAGTACTAAATTAATTACCCCAAATGTCCCGTTCAATACATACAAAGTGTACGACTCTGTGCCACAGTCGTACCGATGGTATGTCCATTTCTATCTAAACTGTGAACATAAAACTTATATTTTGTAAGAACCGAAAATCTGGTCTTCTGTGTGTAAACCATACTCTACACAGCAGATTAAATACTATACAGAATATTGAACATCCATACATAACAAAAAAATGATACGCATACATTGCTCATAAAGAATCTCATAAAATGAAAAACTAATTTTATTAAAATAAAATTAAATACTAAAAACTTGATTTTCAGTATACAGGCCCTAACATGTACTTGATGTCTTAGCAAATTGTACCATGTGCCATATCATATTCATGTGTCATGATTAATTGTACACGAGAAGCATATTGCACGCCATGAGCAATTCTACATTGCATCTTGGGTTTATCGGAGTCCTTTCCGTATCTACCGTTCTGGGTGGGTTATGTTGAAATTATTCTTTTCTCGGCTCCTAGTCTAGAGCGTCCCTGGTAGCCATTTTTTTGTAACTATTTTGGGATACATTCCCTCTGAGCACCCTAGTTGTGTCCCTAGTGTTCTGGAAGAAAGATTTGTTATTTGTGAATATTATTGGGCACCACGAGTTCGTCATTAGCAATCTACTTTTGAAAATTTAGATTTTGGGTTGATACTAAACGAGCATCCTAGCTTTAATGTGGGTAACCCCATAAAGTCCCATCACGGCAATGACAATAAGTCCCTGAGGAGGCAATAATATAAAGTCCAAGCACGGCATTGACAATAAGTCCCTGAGGTGGCAATAATATAAAGTATCATCATAGCGATGACAATAAGTCCCTGAGGCGGCAATGACAACAAATCCCATCACGGCGATGAAAATAAGTCCCTAAGGCGGCAATAATGATAACAAGTCCATACAAGTAATAGAAATAAGTCATAAACTGGAACTCCTATTTTTATTTCTGGATACAAGTTGGGTTGGGCATCTGCATTGCATTCATCTTATCATGCACTTGCACAATTATTCTTATATATGCTTACCCTGTTACAAATGTTAAATTGTCTGTCTCTTAGACCTTAAATTGTACTAGGTATTATACGATATGTAGTGTAGAATATTTTATTGTGAGTTTGTTAGACGATTTAAAAAAATTTCTTCTGGGCTTCGGCTCATAACATTCGTGCCATATGTAAAGAAGAATTCTTTGAGGATGCTGCACTCGTAGGGGAAGAAGGTTTTGAGGAGCAGGGTGAGTGGAAGAAGCCAATCGATCCTGGCAACGCCAATTGAAGAAATGGAAGACCACCATTTTTGTTCTTCTGTTTACTTTCCACGGGCGTATTGTAATTTTTTGTTAAATTTTCTGGTGAAATTATAATCGTTATGTACTTTTAATTTGTTTAAAACTCTTAATGATGTACTATTTATGATATTTAAATATGAATGAATAGCTAGAATATTTTTCTTACCTATACTTATGTATGTCCCATCGTGCCCGAAGGATGAGGCGTCACAGTTGGTATCAGAGCCTAGGTTTAATGAACCTTCAGGCCTTGGGTTGTGAGAAATCATGGGTTCTATCGCGTAGAAGCTCTGTAGGGTGTGTTGTATTAATTATAATTATCATTTATATATTATAAGAACTAAAATTTGCTGCGTCTAAGTCCTATAGCGAGTCGTGTTAGGACGTTACCATGATTAGAAGCAGTAAGGAATCTACATGCGAAGGACGGGTAAGAACATCGAGATCGAAGATCAGAGATTCGTGCAACAAGTTATTTTATTTTAAGAGGGGTAGACAAGAGTATGCACTATGAGAAGTTTTTGATATCACTTCGAGAACCACCGTTAGAACCCCATAACTTCATCCTTATAAGTTCTTTTCTCATTACCCAAAACCCGTATATCAACTTTTATACCTAATTGAAGTTCAGCGCATATCCTTCCTTCTTATATCCTCAGTCCTCAACGGTACCGTCAGGTGTCATTCGTCAGTAACACTTATGCACCCAAGTCTTGTTAATAATCCTATCAGAAACTCAATCCTAGGAAACACCTTTGTCCTCAAGTTTTCATGCCTCAATGATGACCGGTATTTGCATTTGATTCTCTTCTAATTCAAGTCAGCCTCCTTGAACTAACTCATCTTCTGTAGAACTCGATATCAATTCTTTGTTATTTACCCGTTCTAAACATTCGACATTGATAAAATCTTCGCCATCGTTCATCTTCTCTCGATTCTGAAATCGTAATCTATTGCAGTGATCTTGTAAATTCTTTTGTACACTCTTAAAATCTTTACCAGGGCAGTAGACTTGGTTACTTGAATTTAAGTATGTTAGGCTGACGTAACTTCAGTGCACTTATCTAGTTCGGCTACCCATTGCTTAACATCTCTTTTATCATAATCGTACTGGGTTAGTTCCAAGGACATTTGTTTAGGTATTGTTCACTGTCCTCCTCTTGCTTCACCTACATTTGAACCCCAAATAACCATTCAATTTGTGTCAATAGTGACTTCCTTAACCGTGACCATTTGACCTCATCTGACCTATCTTTTGAACCATCTGGAAATCTTTCCTTAAATCTCGATAAGGGATTTGTTCACCTTTCCTAAGCCATTCTAACCCCTAGCCACGTATCGTGCAGTCTAGTACATCTTTCAAAATTCTCGGCTAAACGTTTGACCACTCGCTGCCCTAGGTTGCCTCTCCTAAGTCCTAGATCGATGAGAAACGATAGTTATTGGACTTTAGCGCTTTCACGAGAAACTCCAATCATGCACATTCTTAGAAGAATCACCTGGCACATCATCGAGTCGCAAAGCAGATCTCTACTTGGAGTTAAAGCACAGAATGTCTGCCAACGTCCGCGCTTAACGTGTTTAGAAGATCAATAACTCTGACTGCAAGAACTATCAAGTGAAGGCTTATAATACATCTCTAACGAAGACCTGCACAAAGGTTCCTATCGCCATCACTGATAAGGCTCGCATGGGAACCGCAAGAGTGTGGTACGTGGAAGTTTAATGGAAATGCTACGGAACTTGGAAGTAACGTGGGACTACGCGGTTAAACTTCGATGGTTTTATCCACACTTATTCTGATTGAGCCCCTATGTGTTATGTGCCATGCTCTTTATAATCGCTCTTTATACTCAAACTCGAATGATAAGAAATACAAATGAATAAGTCTTAAACTAACTCCACAAGATCCTAAAACCTAAGAACAATTAAGACCTTAAAAAGAAGTGTCACCAGCCACAATACCTTTCCTCTTTATTCAAATGGTAGGTAGACGATCTAATCATCAACAGCAAGCAGATGGACCTATAAACGAAGAAGCACTAGGGTTAGCCCAGGTCTTGCATGAGCTTGCCACTAGCATTAACCGTCCTTAGATCTGAGATGGGGCATGGTTCTTACTAGAACTCAGATGTCGATGTCGATCGAGTAGCTCTAGCAGCACACCTAGTGGAAGGAGAAGCTGACTACTGGTGGTCTATGATAAACAACACCCTAGATGTGGCAGCTTTGACTTATATTCGGTTTGAAGAATTATTTTTGGAAAAGTACTTCCTAGGTCCCTTTCGACAGGGACAAGTCAGAGAATTTCTGGAGCTAAAACAAAGATCTATGTCAGTAACACAGTACGTCCACTACTTCGAAGAGTTGAGTCGATTTGCCGCGACCATCATACCAGACGAAGAATCAAGGGCACGAAAGATCGAGGGGGGCCTAGAACCCTCTATCAGAACTAGAGTCATATGCTTACAGCTTCCGACTTACACTCAAGTAGTACAAGCAGCCCTATTGGCGAAAACAGAATTAGCTGACTCTAGAAGGATTTGGAACCAGAAGAAACGAAACACCAGCTCTGGAGGACCAATAAAAAGGAACCGAGTGTTCATTCCAAGAAAACCATATCAATAAGAGAAAAGACAAGAGCAGCCAAGGGATTCCTCTACCAAGTTTATAGTCTGCTATAAATGTCACCAACCAGGACATAAGAGGTCTGAGTGCCCACGCCTAGGATATAGGACTCTGAACAACCACTCCCAGCAATGGAGGCAACCCCAGAACCAGCCACCAAAAAACCCACAGCCAGCTCAAGTCACCCAACTAGCAGCTAACCAACGAAATAAGGGGGGAGGCCACCGCATAACAAAAAAACCAGAGGCCCCAGGGAGGACTCATCTTTACTCTACAAAGGGAGGAAATAAAATGAACCCAAATTATACAAGGTATGTTCGAGCTACTCAATACCTTAGTGAAAGTATTGTTTGATTTTAGAGAATCCCTTTTTTTATATCTTTGGCATGTAGGAAATCTCTGTTCATAGAACCCAAAGTGTTATATCAAACTCTAAGTGTCGATACATCACACGCAAGTAGACTTTATTTATAGAGCGTTCATGTTGAGAGTACCAACACCCTTATGACATTCGACCTACGAATCAGGAATTTTAACAAATATGATGTGATTCTCGAAATAGACTAGCTCTCTGGACATCACACTATCATAGATTGCCGATAGGAAAACATATGGGCACAAGTAGAGAATGACACTATTGTACAGATTCAAGAAAATGACATCAAACCCTGACACTGAGTAACACGAAGGTGTGTAAATCAAGTAACTTTAACGTAAGATTAGCTTACATGCTTGCTGAAACAAACGACCTGTCAGTCCCCGAGTTACCACGAGTTGTATGCGAATACAAGGACGTAACTTCAAAGAGAACTCAATAGAGACCCAAGGCTAGGTACTCTGGAGGAAAAGCGATTCTGTTAATAGAAGCTCTAGGGAAGCACCACGGAAGTAAGAAAGCTAAGACGAGAAGGCATAAAGCTAGTAAATCATCTCCAACCCTTCACACGATAAAGTACGATACGAAATTTTGAGGACGAAATTTGTTTAACGGGGGTAGTTTGTAACACCCCGGTACAAACCCTAGTTATAGCAACCCAGTTTATAACGACTAGTATAGCGATTCAACCAAAATCCTAGCATTAGCGACGATTAGTTGACAAGATCTTAGATCGCTAAAAGGATAGTAACACTAACTTGGCCTGAATACCCTAATTCGATCCGAAAATTCTAAAAAGATCAAAGGCTTAGAGGTAAAACCCTAATACTCATAGAAGACTCCTAACATCCTAAATTAAGTAAATAACATGAAATATTAGATAAAAAACCAAAATTTTCATAATTATGGTAAAATGACCATTATGCCCATAGTACAGCAAAAAGTCTTAAAATTTTAAAATTTGACACATAGACACCCTAAATTATATATTTAAATAAATTTAAGTAATAAAAGACAAAATAACATCAAAAAATAAGAAAAAATGCCCTTAGTGGCCAGCCACATTGGAGTTTGTGCCCAAAAAGTGACTTTTTGTAATTTTTAAACTCAAAAAAGAGAAAATATTTGTATAAATTAAACATTGTTATGACCGAAGACTTTTTATATAAGTAATATACGTACAAATATAATATTATAGACCAACAAAGTTAAATGAATTATTATTAAAAAATTTACACACTTAAATAAGTTAAAAAAGTCACATCTAGTCAAAGTAGCTTAAAATAGCTTAATTGTCTACATTTACATAATTAATTGTTGTCAATATTTTTATAAATAATAATAATAATACTAAAATAATTCATCTTAGTAAGCTAAAAGACTAAAAAGATACATCAAATCAATTTTAAAAAATACTTTCTTAGACAATATAGTACCAAAATATCACCAAATAAGCAATTAAAGCAAAATAAAATACTTTAAATCACCCAAACACACCCCAGCCAAATTCCCCACCTGCAAAATCTAAAAATATTTTCTCAAATATCTTCCCATCTCCCATGCAAATAATGAGAATGAAGAAAATTCAAAGAAAAGCTTTCATGCCATGATTAAACCCACTAGCTCTTTTCTCTATAAATATTAGACCAAACACCCCCTTTCCTCCCTACATATTTCGGTCACTGGAGAGAAAAACACCAGATTTTTGTGAGCTTTGAGTGTTCCTCAAATGTTGAGAGAAAAAGAAGAAGAAGCAAGGAAAAGAAGAAGAGGAATCTAAGGGGCAAGGAGGATACACAAAGCTTAGTCCTAGCTCTTCACCCACCATCACCTACTTTTTCTAAGGTAAGAAACTCCCTTAAACCTTCTATATTCTCCCTCAAGATACCCTTCAATCCATCTCTATAACAAACTCTAAAAAAAAGAAATGAAAAATAACTCAAAAAAAAGCCGTTGTAGATGCATATAGTGGACTGATAGGGCAAGATTGTGTTTTGTATGAGCTTGCATGTGTATATTTCTAAGTTTTATGGGTTAAACATGTTCTGAAATTTTGATTTATATAATAAGTTTAAGACATGCATGCAAGGAAAACATATCAAAAATATACACAACATAACCTAAGCAACCAAAACCCTAAGTAGCCTGATTTTCTGGACTTACTTACTTTCTGCCACCAACTTTAAAATATCATAACTAATTGTAAAAAAATGATCGTAAAGTGATTTTTATGTTCAGATCTAGATTTTTGAGTTCTCTTTCATACAACATTGGTTTGAAGGAATTTCGTTGTGTAGAACTCCAGATATTTCATTTTTGCTAAAGAGTACTAGATCTTGACCACTCTGAGTTACAGATCTAAACATCCTAAGTTAAAGTGAGAAACGATCTTAGGCCACAACATAAATTTTATAGAGGACATATTTCTCTTTCCGTACACCAAATATGAGCCAAAACTATGAAGTCTTGATGGGTCAAAACACCTTGCAAAGCAACTATTGAGGTTTAGTGACTGACAGACCTCTCTGTCACACATTTTTGTGAGATCCAAAACCCAACTTTTTAGAAGCCAAATCCCAAAGTGATAAACATAAAAAATGTAGCTAACATATTAAAATAAATACTGAGCAACAATCAGCCCAAAATACCCTCGGATGATACTCCAAACGTTTTGAACATTCTCTGTTAAAAACACACTCTACATACCCTTTTTAGTCTGACTGAACCCTTTCTATAAATTGGCCAAAATCTCAAACTTTTTCTAAAAAACTTGCCTTAGCATAAAACATGAAACTTGTAGGGGACACCTTATGTGAGAAACTCACCAAAAATCAGAGCCATAGCTCTTGAATTGATGTCCCAAAACTGTGGCCAATAGGGGCCCAATTTCTAAGATTTCCTCTGTAAAATGCTGAAATTTTTTTACAAAAATAAAATAAATAATCTTTTTACTTTAGGAACTGACCTTGGTGATAAACATGAAAGCTGTAAAAAATATTTTTATCTAATTTCTATTCAAAACTCAGAAATTAAATCCATGACTAAGTACTTTAAAATACTGTCGCAGCTTTAAAACTAGCAATCGAACAATTACCTAAAATTGGCCAAGTGTACTAATAGTGTGTTACTTATGGGACTTGAGTATATGAACCTTATATTAATTTTGTAAATAATTAATGTATGAAAATGATGCTTTTGATGAAATAAAGTCATGCCGATGGTTCGATTTTATATTGTATAAATTGTGGTTATGTTTGGCATGCTTGTACTTAATGCCTTAGCAAATTGTACCACGTGCCATGTCATATTCATATGTCATGATTAATTGTACACGAGAAGCATATTGCACGCCATAAGCAATTCTACATTGCATCTTGGATTTATCGGAGTCCTTTCCGTATCCACCATTGTGGGTGGGTTATGTTGAAATTATTCTTTTCTCGGCTCCTAGTCTACGGCGTCCCTAGTAGCCATTTTTTGTAACTATTTTGGGATACATTCCTTCTGAGCACCCTAGGTGTGTCCTTGGTGTTCTAAAAAAAAGATTTTTTATTTGTGAATATTGTTGGGCACCACGAGTTCGTCACTAGCAATCTAATTTTGGTAATTTAGACTTTGGGTGGATACGAAGCGAGCATCCTAGCTTTAATGTGGGTAACCCCATGAAGTTCCATCACGGCAATGACAATAAGTCCCTGAGGAGGCAATAATATAAAGTCCCAACACGGTAATGACAATAAGTCCTTGAGGAGGCAATAATATAGAGTCCCAACTCGGCATTGACAATAAGTCCCTGAGGTCACAATAATATAAAGTCCCATCACGGCGACGACAATAAGTCCGTGAGGCAGCAATGACAACCAGTCCCATCACGGCGATGACAATAAGTCCTTGAGGAAGCAATAATGATAACAAGTCCATACAAGTAATAGGAATAAGTCCTAAAGTGGAACTTCTATTTTTATTTTTGGATACAAGTCGGGTTGGGCATCTGCATTGCATTCATCTGCATCACGCACTTGCACAATTATTCTTATATATGCTTACCCTGTTGAAAATGTTAAATTATCTGTCTCTTAGGCCTTAAATTGTACAGGGTATTATACAATATGTGTTGTAGGATATTTTGTTGAGTTTGTTAGACGGTTAAAAAAATTTGCTTCAGGGTTTCGGCTTATGGCATTTGTGCCACAGGTAAAGAAGAATTCTTTGAGGAAGCTGCACCTGTATGGGAAGAAGGTTTCGAAGAGCAGGGTGAGTGGCAAAAGCCAATCGATCCCAGTAACGCCCATTGAAGAAATTGAAGACCACCCTTTTTGTTCTTTTATTTACTTTCCACGGGCGTATTGTAATTTTTTGTTAAATTTACTGGTGAAATTGTAATCGTTACGTACTTTTAATCAGTTTCAAACTCTTAATGATGTACTATTTACGATATTTAAATATGAATGAATAGCTAGAATATTTTTCTTACCTATGCTCATGTATGTCCCGACATGCCAGGAGGACGGAGCGTCACAAATGCAGTTCATGCAATCCATGCAACTTCTCGGGCTGAACCCGAGCGACCGCAGCCCAGTCAATGCACATTTTCGACCTCTCGCCGAGGGACCTAATCCCCAACATACGCGTCTTCTCGGCCTCTCGCCGATGTACCGCCGCCCCAACAAAACCACCTTCTTAGCCTCACGCCGAAGGACCGCAGCCCCAACACTGCACCTTCTCGGTCTCTCTCCAGAAGGACCTCAGCCCCAACAATGCCTTGTTAACCAGGGTTAACATTCATAGAACCGCATGTTCATCTATCACATCCCGTACACCTATGCATAACTAAACCAGAGTTTAAATGCATAAAATTACGTACCATCACTAAATTTTACAAACCACGTCACATGCTACACATGCGACTCACACAACACTTGTAACCCATGCAGCATGCATCACATGCATCCATTCCTCATATCCCACATATCCATGCCTATAAAACCTCTGAGTTTGAAAGCATAAACCACGTTACATATAACGATATCAAACCATGTAATTCCTCTACATAATCCGTACATAAATAAATTAAAGTTGTAATGTACATAACCAGTTATAAACGCATGTAGCAAATTATAACTTCACATCATGACGCCACCCGTCATACAACTCGACATCCATTCACATGGACAACCAACACCCCACACAACCAAGCCTAACTGGAAGGCTAACACCAAACCCATAAGACCCTGGTTCTCACAAACCAACACCTCATCCCAAAGAGCCACGGGCCCAAACACGCCCCACACCCAACGAAAAACTAACACCAAGCACCTAACTATGCACGACACCCACATCTAACCAGGCACATCACCCTGAGAACGGCACCTAAACAAACACCTGAGGCCACGACAGGACCCCCAACACCACAACATGACCAACCGAACCCCAAAAAGAATCCAATAGTATTTCAGTCGACTAATCCCATATATCAATCAGCCGAATACCATTGAAAACCAATTGGAAGCTAAAGAACCAACCACCAAACAACCACACAAAACAGCCCAAGTCCAATCGACTGAAACACCCTACTGAAATCTCGCTAAAAATGCCCAAACACACTGTCCAGTCGACTGATCCCACGGTCCAATTGACTGAACCCAAGAACCCAGGATCCAGTCGACTGATCTCTTGATCCAATCAACTGGGCTGAGGTAGAAACAAGTTCCGAGCTACGGGTTCAGCCTTTCAAACCTCGAGTCAACACCTCCAAACACCCATCCAACACCCTCGGACATACCCACGCCCAAGCCTCACACCAACCCTCAAAATAAACACCCAAAACACGATTTCATTCAACCGAAATCGACAAAAAATGATTTTTAAACCCGAAACCCAACCTTTAAATAAAATCAGATCTCATGCAATCTAATCGATAAAAACACACACGATTACACGTAGCACCCTTATAAGACATGAGAGTATAGGATCCTATCTCGGTGAGTTAAAAACTTGATGCCTCGAACCACATGCAAAATTAAGCTTCACCAAATTAGAATTATGGCCGGATGGATGTGTAGACCACGATACCAATAACAAGGACCCACTGTTGGATCGTCAAAAATTGAACCCTGGGCCCCCGAGAAGTTAGAGCGAAGGCACAGAGAAAATGGAAAAAACTTAGTAGAGAAATTTTAAAAATATCTTTTGAAAATATCTAACTCTATATATTTATAGGCTTCTAAAATACCTTTTTTTTTAAAAAAAATTTTGAAATTCATACCACAACACTCCATGGCCCCAGGAACCTACCCCGCATGCAAATCTAATCTAGATCATGCATCTGAAAAGCATTTAAACATGCTAAAGAAAAAATGCTAACGCGCGTTGAAAAATGCCAAAAAAGAAAACGAGTTAGGGTCTCACAACTCTACCCCCCTTAAAGGAATTTTGTCCCTCAAATTTGCCACAAGGCCAAAACAACAAACCGTCTATCGCAATCGACACAGGCACACGAGATGGTCAGCCAAACCACTCCTAGGATATAGTCAAACAAGGTCAGGCATCCTAAACAATGGCCAACTATCTCAAAGACACGGGATCTATAACTCACCCCAACTTCACCTCCTCACCAACCAATGCTTCAACACAGCATATCACCCACGAAAACTATCACCAACTCCCAAATAGATGCAACAAAGAAATTGGCCCAAAGCCTATATACTCATAAAGTACTTCTGCTCACTAAAGGCATATCTACATCCTCCGGCACGACCGATGCCCTCGAAGAATTGGGAGCTATGAGAGCATATGCTCGGGGCTATATCACTGTGGCCTGTCCGCCATGACTCGGGGTTGTCGATTGCCGTACCGACTGAACTGAAGTTCCCCTATTTGCCACTCAGAACATCTAAACTGTGGGATGCTGCTATTGACCCTACACAAACGAACCCTCTAGTGTGCCCACTGTACTCGATGCACTCTCTCTTTGGGGACAGTTCCTGCGAATATGTCCCATCTGGCCACATCCATAATAAATCTATAACTCTTTCCCCTGTTACTGAATCTATAAACCTTTGGATTACCTCGGCTATGGGCAATCCACCATACAGTGTCCAGGCTACCTGCACCAATAGCAAATCAACTCCCTCTGCTCTGGCCTCCTAGATGAAGCCACTGATAGTGCTGGTACTGAAAACTACTAAGGTAATCCAAATGGAGGAAAGCTAGGACCAGAGGGCCTTTGCCTCTTGCTGGAATGCCCATCTGTCTGCGCCACTGTCCCACTGTCCCACCCTGAGGTGTCCCGGCCTCCTTGGAAGCTCGAATCTCAATCATAGTGTTCTCAACCCTTGCTGCTACCTCCACCAGCTATGTGAACACCTGAAGTCCCATAGCAACCACATGCTCCCTGATCGTTGGCCTCAAGCCACGCTCAAATCTCATCGATCGCAGCTCATCTGTGCTCACCAACTCCGATGCAAATTGGGACAAGCTCGTAAACCTGGCCTCATACTGTATAACATCCATGGCCCCCTAGGTAAGAGTGTAGAACTCCTCCCTGTATAAATCTCTCTTCGAAGCTGGGAAATATTTCTCCTGAAACACTTCTGCAAAGGCTGCCCATGTGACCCCCACTGTGTTCCTGGCATACCTCCACCACTGATGAGCATTACCCCTCAACTGAAAGGCGGCAAAAGAAACCCGTAACTCATCATCCACAATCTGCAACGTGTCGAGGATCTGAGTCACCAACACCAACCACTATGTCGCCACAATAGGATCAGGATCTCCAGCAAAGGTAAGTGGATCCATACGCCTAAACTCCCACATCGCTACTGTAGCCCTTGCCTCAGGCACTACCTCTCTCTCTCTCTCTCTAACTATCTCACCCCTAGCCAACTACTGGATAGAACCCACCAGCACCCGCAACAACTCTGTTGCGTCCATTGATCCCAGGGGAGCATTTGCATCCCCAACATCAGGGATAGGAACATCCCCTTAGCCAACACTACAGCCATGGCCTCGACCACGGCCTCACCCTCTCCTCGCAGACATCGTGTCTATATGAAAAAGATAGAATATAAGACGCAAACATAGCACAAACATAAACGCTAACCACATAAGCATGCTAACACATAGACACATAGGTTCATGCTAAATAAACCCCACATACCGAGGAGAACTGACAAGAATGACGCATCAATCTGGATAACTTACTTAGATTCCCTGCTAGAAATCACGTCAGCTAAACGCGTTTCTAACTTGGCTCCCAAGTTTTTTAACCCAAACGCCAAAGGCAGGACTATTCAATCTTACAGTTCAACCCCCATGCTCACATATACATAACATACTCGTGCTTAACATGCTAACACGTTTATGTTATCAAAACATTTAAACACATGCAATCAACCTCATACGGTGATACACCCTCTTCCCATGGCTCTTAGGTATTTGAACCTAGAGCTCAGATACCAATCTGTCACGCCCCAAACTCTGAGCCACATGAAACACCCACAAGAAACCAAACTAACACTTAACCCGAGAACACACTCTCAATATAAAACATACATGCATTGTATATAACCGTCAAAAAGTTTACATTACATGGTTCCAATAACGAAAAATACGTTATAACATACATGTTAAGGAAAGAGCAAAAAGGAAGACTACAGCTCTTCCACCTCTTCAGCAACCCCTGATCAACCTACAGGACCGGTACTTGAAAAATATTTTAAATCCCACATCGTGAGCCAAAGCTCAGCAGATACTAGACAAGTCATGCAGTATAAGCTAAATATGCTAAGAAAACAAGGTGCAGTCTTTTTTACTCTCTTTCAAGCCATTAAAACAATTTTATTAAGCAATGGGAAAGCGAGAATACCACCATCTTTTGACTCACTCACAAGAGACTTAAAAATAGTTTGAAAATGGTTTTTAGATTGCGATACACACGAGTCTCAATAATAATTTAAGAATTGGACTATCCGTCCCACAATGCAGCTCATGCAATTCATACAACTTCTCGGGCTGAACCTGAGAATCGTAGCCCCATCAATGCACCTTTTTGGCCTCTCGCCGAAGGACCATCGTGCCAACAAAACCACCTTCTCGGCCTCACGCCGAAGGACCACAGCCCCAACACTGCACCTTCTCGGTCTCTCTCCCAAAGGACCTCAACCCCAACAATGCCTTGTTAACCAAGGTTAACATTCACAGAACCACATGTTCATCTATCACATTCCGTACACCTATGCATAACTAAACCAGGGTTTAAATGCATAAAATCACGTACCATCACTACGTTTCAAAAAAAACAACACATGCTACACACGCGACTCACATAACACTTGCAACCCATGCAACATGCACCATATGCATCCATTCCTCATATCCCACATATCTATGCCTATAAAACCTCTAAATTTTAAAGCATAAATCACATTACACATAACGATATCAAATCATGTAATTCCTCTACATAATCCGTACATAAATAAATTAAAGTTATAAATGTACATAACCAGTTATAAACGCATATAGCAAGTTATAACTTCACATCATGACGCCACCCGTCATACAACTCGACATCCATTCACATGGACAACCAACACCCCACACAACCAAGCTTAACTGGAAGGCTAACACCAAACCCATAAGATCCCGGTTCTCACAAACCAACACCTCATCCCAAAGAGCCACAGGCCGAAGCACACCCCACACCTAACAAAAAACAAACACCAAGCACCTAACCGTGCACCACACCCACATCTAACCAGGCACGTCACCCCAAGGACGGCACCTAAATAAATACCTGAGGTCACGACACGACCCCCGACACCACAACACAACCAATTGAACCCCAAAAAGAATTCAACAGTATTTTAGTCGACTAATCCCATATATCAATCAACCGAATACCATTGAAAACCAATTGAAAACCAAAGAACCAACCACCAAACAACCACACAAAATAGCCCAGGTTCAGTCGACTGAACCCTCCTCTAGTCGACTAAAACACTCTACTGGAATCTCGCTAAAAACGCCCAAACACACTGTCCAATCGACTGACCCCACGGTCCAATCGACTGAACCCAAGAATCCAAATTCAGTCGATTGATCCCTCGATCCAGTCATTGGGCTAAGGCAGAAATAGGTTCCGAGCTACGGGTTTAGCCCTCTAAACCTTGAATCAACGCCTCCAAACACCCATCCAACACCCTCGAACATACCCACGCCCAAGCCTCCCACCAAACCCTCAAAATAAACACCCAAAACACGATTTCATTGAACCGAAATCAAAGAAAAATAATTTTTAATCTCAAAACCCAACCTTTATACAAAATCAGATCTCATGCAATCTAACGGGTAAAAACACACATGATTACACGTAGCACCCTTATAAGACATGAGAGTCTAGGATCTTACCTCGGTGAGTTAGAATCTCAATGCCTTGAACCACGTGCAAAATCGAGCTGCATTAGAATAGAATTCTGTCTGAATGGATGCGTAGACCACGATGCCAATAACAAAGATCTGCTATTGGATCAACAAAAATCGAAGCCTGGACCCCCAAGAAGTTAGAGAGATGGCAAAGAGAAAATGGAGGAAACTTAGTAGAGAAGTTTTAAAAATATCTTTTCAAAATATCTAACTCTAGATATTTATACGCCTCCAAAATATCTTTTTTTTTTTTGAAATTCGTACCGCAATGCCCCACGGCCCAGGGAACCTACCACGCATACATATCTAAGCCAGATCATGCATCTAAAAAGCATTTAAACATGCTAAAGCAAAAACGCTAAACACGCGTCGAAAAATGCCGAAAATAAAAATGAATCAGGGTCTCACAGAATGTGAGATTAATGGAACAATTAAAATATAAGAACAATGAGCTCTTGTATTACTTATCTCCTAAGAATAAGTTGGTTTCTATTATTTATTTTCATTTATTACCCCTCATCAATCTTTTTAGCATTAATAGCTATTGTAGTTTCTACAACGAGGCTTATCAAGTAATGAAAAGATGATTAGAACATTTAGAAGATAAATGAGGGAACTTGACTAAACTAAAGACCAGCTTAAACACCTACATCCCAGTTCCATAACAATAGGAGAGGAAGAAAGTTGTTACAATGGATTTTCTAGATTATCTAAATGATGGTCTAAAAGATAGTGAATACACGTTGGAAAAACCATTTGTCTATAGGGGTGTGCTAAAAAAAAGGAGATTTTGGTTCTTTATTTGATTCTACTTATAGCAATTATTATGCCCCTAAGCAGTCATGTGACTTACTTAAAAAATCACATTACCAGTTAAATATAAGTATAACACGGAAAACTCCATAAAAGCACTTAAATGACTTACCACCAAAGGAAGCATCAGATAGTAAATACAATTCAGATTTTAGTATTCTTAGGATGTTCTCTTTTTGGTAAATATAACTCCTCCAAAAATGCTCTGCTTCACAACTCTAGATAACGACTTTCCATAAGCAAATTTCTGTAAACACAGTGCAAGAAATTTTTGTTGCTTGAAGATGGAAATTTCTATACAACTCTAGATGACTGTATGAGGCTTGAAGATGGAAAATTTTTGTTGCTTCACTCAAATCATACCACTTGTAGTATGACTACCCTAAAATTGAATAATGGTACGAGCCTTGTGGTTAGTATGTTGATAAAGGGAAAAAATACCTTACGGTTGTGCGTGTATGTGTGTGTCTGCACGTAAGTTTTTATATGTCAAGATGCATGCTACGTGGTATGTTTAGCTTACCCGTGGATAAGTCGACATTCTTTGCTGTTTGAAATGTGAAACAGAAATTGCATTCAAATTCCCTTTATTGGTACTGAAATAAAATATTTCAATTATTGATAGCAATATGTCCACTTCTCTAAAGAGCAAGAAATGTCCGTTGTCTTTAAAACACCCATAATATGACCATAATAGGTTGCAGCCACAACTAACCTTGTGTCACTTATGGCTTGAATTCTCTTATGGTTAAAACCAACAAAGTCATGGTTAGAAGTGTAAGTACTAGTGAGTGCAATGTTGTGTCTTAACTGTCAATAATAAGAGTATAAAATTGAGGCAGTCATGTTTTTATCCACACTTCTCTCCTCTCCTCGCAGACCTCACCTCTTTCTCTCCTTTCTTCTTACTTTCTCTGCATGCATTTGTGAGAATACTAATTGTCAGACGTTTGGTTTTAACATTGTAAATGTTCTGCAAGTCGTAAAATCAGTAGAATAAATAATTGATTGTGCAGGAGAAATCATTTCATCAATTACTTTAAATAAAATGAATGAATGTACATGTGGAACATGCTCGTATAATGACCCACTTACAACTATCATGATTCACACATTTTGTAGATTTTACATGTAAATGACTGCCGGTTAGAATTTACTTACAACTTCAATGTTGATTGTTTGTAAATTGCAACTACTTGCTTCTTTATCTTCCAGTAATGAATATCTACATAAAAATAAAAAATAAAAAGAAAACTAATTAAAAAACTGATGCAAAAACAAAAGAAAATATTTTGTCATGTATGATCAAACCAATAAATCAGAGGGGTAGCAAATGCATAGCTTTTACTGGATTGGAGATTGCTTCTTCCTTTAAAGTTTTTCTTTGCATCAGATAACTTGTATATTTAATATTTTCTGGTGACAGGTTGGCAACTCATGAGGGGAAACTGCATAGGCAAAGGAAGCAGATTAGTTTTAAAGGTTTTACATTGACTGCCCACTACCTTTTCGGATTTGTTATTGAGTTCATGTCGACCCATTGCAAATTTATTTGTAATAGATAGTTTGACTGTGGTTAGACATAAGTGGACCTATTCAACATAGGGCCATTTGTTTCCTGTAAGATGGTTGTTACTAAAGATAGTTGCATTATGAAAAGTACAAACATTAACCAAAAAGTGTGAGACCCTGACCCATTTTTTTGGCATTTTTTGACGCGCATTTAGTATTTTTGTTGCACCATGTTTATACGCTTTTGATGCACGTTCGAGTTTAGATATGCATGCGGGGTTGGTTTTCGAGGACATTGGGCGCTGTGATGTAGGTTTTAAATAAAGATATTTTTGTGGCCTACAATTATTTCCTCCATTTTCTCTCTACCTTCTCTTTAATTTCTCGGGGGCCTAGGGCTTGATTTGTAACGATCTAACAGTGGATCATTGCTATTGGCATTATGGTCTACGCATCCATCCGAATAGAATTTTATTTTGGCGAAGCTCGATTTTGCACGTGGTTCGAGGCATCAAGTTTTTAACTCACCGAGGTAGGATCCTAGACTCTCATGTCTTATAAGGGTGCTGCGTGTAATCGTGTGTGTTTCTATCGGTTAAAACTGCTTGAAAAACCGTTTTATGTTCAAACGGGATTTTGGTTTAAAAACCTATTTTTCGTCGATTTTGGTTGGGTGAAATCGTGTTTCAGGTGTTTTTTTTTTTTTTGAGGTTCTAGTGTTTAGGCTTGAACGTGTGTGTGTCTGAGGGTATTAGGTGGGAGTTTGGAGGCTTTGATTCAAGCTTTGGAGGGTTAAAAAAGTGGTTTAGAAACTGTTTCCAGTGGGGTCAGTCGACTGGATCTTAGGGTTAGTCGACTGGATCACTAGGTTTGGGGTTCAGTCGACTGGACCTGGGAGGTCAGTCGACTAACCTGCTTCTGTTTTGGGTTTTTCAATTTTTGGGTTTTCTAGTATGTTTTCAGTCGACTGGGGGCTGATGTTTTGTTGTTTTGTGGTTGGGTCTCGGTTTTTAATTGGTTTTTAATGGTATTCGGTTGATTGATATATGGGATTAGTCGACTGAAATATTATTGAATTCTTTTTGGGGTTCGGTTGGTTGTGATGTGGCTTCAGGGTCGTGTCACGGCCTCGAGTGTTGGTTTAAGTGCGATCCTCGGGGGTGACGTGCATGGTTGGGGTGGGTGTGATGCACGGTTAAGTGCGTGGTGTTTGTTCTCTGTTGGATGTGGGGCGTGTTGGGCCCGTGGTCCTTTTTATGAAGGTGATGTTTTGTGATCTCGTGATTTGAGGGGTTTAGTGTTGGCCTTTGGGTTAGGCTTAGTTCTGTGGGTTGTTGTTTATCCATGTGAGTGGACGTCGGGCTATGTGATGAGTGGCATCATGACATGAATTTATACTCGGCTATGTGTATTTATAACTGTAGTTTATTTATGTACGGATTATGTAAGTTAATTACTTAGCTTTGATGTCGTTACGTGTAACGTGGTTGCATGCTTTAAAACTCAGAGTTTTATTAGGTATGTATGTGGTGGATCTGTGGAGCGCATGCATGTGGTGCATGTGGTATGGTCTTATGCATTAAACTCTGGTTTATTTATGCATGTGTGTTCGGTGTTATCCCGTAGTGTTCGATATTATCCCGTAGTAGTCGGTGTTACCTCGTGGTATGCAATTTTATCCCGTAGTATACAGTTTTATCCCGTGGCATGTGGTTTTATCCCGTGGTATAGGCATGTGTAAGGATGTCTGGTGTGTATAGATCTGTATCTATGTGATAGGACTGTTGTTGCGGCGTGTGAGAGCCAGATATATGCATCTGTGTTGCATCAAACGGGGGCTATGGTCCTTCAGTGAAAGTCCAAGAAGATACATGGGTTGCATGAAATGCATATCGGGATGGATAAACCAATTTTTTAGAACTATGTTTATGACCTAAGGGAGTCGTAACACAAAGGAATCATTTTCAAGACTCGTGTGAGTCAAAAAAATGGTTTTTATCCTCACTTTTCCGTTGCTTATGAAAATTATTTTAAAGGCTTGAAAGAGAGTCAAAAATTGCACCTCGTTTTTCTAGCATGTTTAGCTTATATTGCATGCCTGTCTAGTTTCTACTGAGTTTTAGCTCACGGTATGGGATTTGAAATATTTTTCAGGTACCAGTTACGCAGGTTGATCGGGGTTGCTAGAGAGGCAGAAGAACTGTAGTCTTCTTTTTTATTCTTTCAGTATCATGTATGTTTACATGTTTTCCCGGTATTACAACCGTGTAATGTAAGCCTTTTGGCAGTTATATACAATGCATAAATATTTTTTTTATTGAGAATGTGTTCTTGGGTTGGGTATTATGTTTGGTTGCTTGTGCGTGTTTCACGTGACCTGGGATTTAGGGCGTGACAGATTGTATCAGAGCTCTGGGTTCAAATACCTAAGACTCATGGAAAGAGGTTGCATCACCGTGTGAGGTTGAATGCGTGTGCTTGGTTGCATGTGTTTAGATGCTTTGATAGCATGAACGTGTTAGCATATAAAGCATGAGAGTGTTGTGTATATGTGAGCATGGGGGTTGAACTGCGGGATTGATTAGTCCTGCCTTTGGGTGTTTAGATAAATAAACTTGGGAGCCAAGTTAGAAACACGTTTAGCTGACGTGATTTCTAGCAGAAAATCTTAGTAGGTTATCCAGATTGACACGTCATTCTTGTCAGTTCTCCTTGGTATGTGAGGTTTGTTCAGCATGAACCTATGTGGCTATGTGTTAGCATGCTTATGTGGTTCGTGTTTATATGTTGCATCTTACGTTTTGCGTTGCGAGGCCGTAGCCGTGGTGTTAGCCAAGGGGATGTTCCTATCCCTAATACTGGGGATGCAAATGCTCCCCAAGGACCTGTTGATGTGGTAGAGTTGTTGCGTGCACTGGTGGGCTCTTTAGGGTAGTTGGTTGAGGCCACTAGAGGTGAGACCGTTAGAGAGGGAGTGCCTAAGGCGAGGGCTACAGTGACAATGCGAGAGTTTAGGTGCATGGATCCATCAACCTTTGCTGGGGATCCTGATCCCATTGTTGCGACAAAGTGGTTGGAATAGGTGACCCGGATCCTTGACACGTAGATAGCTGAGAACGAGTTGCGGGTTTCTTTTGCCACGTTTCAGCTAAGAGGTAATGCTCATCAATGGTGGAGATATCCCAGAAACACGGCGTGGGTCACATGGGCAGCCTTTACAGGAGTTTTTATAGAAAAATACTTTTTGGCTTCAAAGAGAGACTTGTATAGGGAGGAGTTCTATACTCTTACCCAGAGGCGATGGATATCATGCAGTATGAGGCCAGGTTTACGAGCTTGTCCCAATTTGAACCGAAGTTGGTGAGCACTGACGAGCTGCGTTCAATGAGGTTTGAGCGGGGCTTTAGGCCGGCGATCAGGGAGCGCATGGATGGAATGGGACTTCGCGTGTTCACAGAGCTGGTGGAGGCAGCAGCGAGGGTTGAGAACACTAGGCTGAGATTCGAGCTTCCAGGGAGGCTAGGATACCTCAAGGTGGAACAGAGATGCAGACAGGTGGGCGTTCCAGCAAGAGGCAGAGGTCCTCTAGTCCTAGCTTTTATCCATTTGGATCACAGCAGTTTTTAGCACCATTAGTGGCTTCGTCTAGGAGACTAGAGTAGAGGGAGGTTAGATGTTATTCATGTGGACAGCCAAGGCATCGTGTGCCAGATTGCCCGTAGCTGAGGCAATCTCAAAGTTCTGTACCAAATTAGTCATAAAGGAGGGAGTTGTCGGTTTGCTATATATGTGGTCAAACTGGACATATCCGCAGGAGCTGTTCCTAGAGGGAGAGCACGCCGAGTACAGTGGGCACACCAGAGGGTTCAATGGTGCAGGATCGACAGCAGCATCCTACAGTTCAAACTTCCTGGATTGCAGGTGGGAGTACTTCAGTCTAGTCGGTACAATAGCCGACAATGCTGGGTTATGGGGGACGGGCCAAAGCGATATTGCCCCGAGCGTATGCATTTATAGCTCATAGTTCATCCAGGGCACCGATCGTGCCTAATGATACAGATGTTTCTCTGGTGCACGAAGGTACTTTATGAGTATGCAGGCTTTGGGCCAGTTTCCTTAGCGCATCTGTTTGGGGGTTGATGATAGGCTCCGTGAGTGGTATGCTGTGTTGAGGCAGTGGTTGGTGAAGATGTGAGTTTGGGGTGAGTTGTAGATCCTGTGTCTTTGAGATTGTTGGACGTTGTTTAGGATGCCTGACCTTTTTTTACTATATCCTATGAATGGTTTGGCCAACCATCTCGTATGCTTGTGTCAATTGCGATCGATAGTTTGTTTTCTTTCAACCCTATGTTGAATTTCGGGGGCAAAATTCCTCTAAGGGGGTAGAGTTGTGAGACCTTGACCCGTTTTGTTTTTTGGCATTTTTTGACGCGCGTTTAGTGTTTTCGTTGCAGTATGCTTATATGCTTTTGATGCACATTTGGGTTTAGATATGCATACGGGGTTGGTTCCCGGTGTCGTTAGGCGCTGTGATGCGGGTTTTAAAAAAAGATATTTTCGTGGCCTATAAATATCTGGCGTTAGATATTTTCAAAAGATATTTTCAAAACATGCAAGCTAAGTTTTCTCCTTTTTCTCTATACCTTCTCTCTAACTTCTCGGGGGCCCTGGGCTCGATTTTCAACGATCCAATAGCAGATCCTTACTGTTGGCATCGTGGTCTATGCATCCATCTGGACATAATTTTATTTCGACAAAGCTAGATTTTGCACGTGGTTTGAGGCGTCGAGTTTTTAACTCACTGAGGTAAAATCCTAGATTCTCATGTCTTATAAAGGTGCTACGTGTAATCGTGTGTGTTTCCATCGGTTAAAACTACATGAAAAACCATTTTATGCTCAAACAGGGTTTTGGTTTAAAAACCTATTTTTCGTCGATTTCGGTTGGGTGAAATCGTGTATCAGGTGTTTTCTTTGAGGTTCTGGTGTTAAGCTTGGACGTGTGTGTCCGAGGGTGTTGGCTGCGAGTTTGGAGGCTTTGATTCGAGCTTTGAAGGGTTGAAACAGTGGTTCAGAAACTATTTCTGCGTGGGGTCAGTCGACTGGATCTTGGGGTCAATCGACTGGATCGCTGGGTTTGGAGTTCAGTCGATTGGACCTGAGAGGTCAGTCGACTGACCTGCTTCTATTTTAGATTTTTGAGTTTTTCTGTGTATTTTTTAAACTATGTTTATGACCTGAGGGAGTCGTAACACAAAGGAGTCGTTTTCAAGACTCGTGTGAGTCAAAAAAATGGTTTTTATCCTCATTTTTCCGTTGCTTATGAAAATTGTTTTAAAGGTTTGAAAGAGAGTCAAAAATTGTACCTTATTTTCCTAGTATGTTTAGCTTATATTGCATACCTGTCTAGTTTCTGCTGAGCTTTGGCTCACGGTGTGGAATTTAAAATTTTTTTCAGGTACCGATCACACAGGTTGATTCGGGGTTGCTGGAGAGGCGAAAGATCTGTAGTCTTCCTTTTTGTTCTTTTAGTATCATGTATGTTTATATGTTTTTCCGGTGTTGAAACCGTGTAATGTAAGCCTTTCGGCAGTTATATACAATGCATGTATGTCTTTTTTTATTGAGAGTGTGTTCTCGGGTTGGGTATTATGCTTGGTTGCTTGTTGGTGTTTCATGTGACCTGGGGTTTAGGGCGTGACAAAAAGTGTCACGTAAAAAGAGACACATTGTTTAGCCGAAAGATGTTACTGGGAAAGTGACGCAATGTTTGGCCAAAAGGTGTCACTTGGGAAGTGACAATATTTGATTAAATTGACAAATGCCAACTCAATTAGGCCTATTCATGAGAGGGTATGTAGACAACTACGAATATATGGTGATGTAGCTAGGTTTGGTACACTTCTCATATAGATATACCAAAGCGCCAAGAAACAAGTTTAGATCACGATGTAGTAGGGTGTGGTACACTTCCTCACTCTGTCTACCTTTGTTTTCAATTTATTGTATCATATTGTCAATATATCCTACGAGATTCCAAGCCACATGGAGATTTGGATAGTTTGTGGATTTTCAACTAGGTTTTACAATTTTTTTGTTATACAATTTATGTTCATTGAATAGGAACTCCAATGGATTCTAAATAAATCATATGGCTGGCGTTTTCTATGTAAAGGGTGCCACGAGGATGAAAGGAAGGCCTAAATGAAGTCTAAGGCAAAGACAGAGACATGACTGCCTATGTAGCAATCTCTTAATGAAAGTTACCCTCTGTTGGAAGTTACTAATACTTCTCTCTCTGACATTCCACAACTTAAGGGACTCTTGAAGCATCTGTCTTTAGAGACACAAACTTTTTGATGCCAAATGATGTAAGGTTTTCTTTCCTACTTATGTCATCTACATGGGAAGAAGATACTTCTAGTTAAACAACCAAGGAATTATGAATTGATGAAATTTTTTAAAGGGAATTAATGCTTCCTTGAATGCACCTCGCTTAATCTTCAAAATCTGATGGAATCTTTGTCTTTCTATCATTCCAAATCACCTGTGATTCTAATATTGCCTTGCCTAGGCAACCACAGTGAAGCATGATCCTCAAATTTAGGAGTTCAAGATTAGCTCCCTCAATTTGGTGCAATGTTTTGTATTCTCAGTGTTGAATGAATTGAAGAACTTATTCCTTGAGGACTATACCACCAAGGTTGCATATAGACAAAAAGTTCTTGATGTGGGCATAAATGGTAGTAATCGAAATCAAGCTTATGTTACCGTTGAGGGCAATTGCTCAACTCCAGTGTTCACTATTCTTCGTTCTGAATGAATTGAAGAACCTATTCCTTGAGAACTATACCACATAAAGTTTTTGATGTGGGCATGAATGGTAGTCGTTGAAGTCAAGCTCACGTTACTGTTGATAGCTCTGCATTGGCAGGGTTAATTTACGTAAGACTAGAGAAACCTGATGTTGCTTAAAAATCATCAATTATGGAGCCATTAACATATCATAATGTACCATTAATGTCTCTTGTGAAGTCCATCCACCACAACCATTGTTGGAAGAGCCATAGGATCATTATGAGATTTTCCCCTCCAGAAGATATCTACACTTCCATGCATATGTCTTTTTCTACAATAATGACAGAGATAACATTCAAACACAGATCCACACTTTCTGTTGTGTATATACTTCTTTATTATCCTTTTCTCTTTCTTATTTTTGTTGCAATGGGAAGAGAATACCCTTTAAAGTGTGATGTCATTGCCAATGCGACTCTCTGTAGACACCCCAATTTGGCCCTGCCCAATCTTAGGTGAATTCGATGATGAAAACAGCTGGAATGGTGCCTTAGTTCGATCCTTGGAAAATTATCCAAGCTCGGTATTTGAACCACAATCATCAAAACCTTCAAACCAATGTTGAACCATCAATGACTTGCTGTGCAAGTTATTCCAAAAGTGGCGACCGTCATGTTTATTGCGGCGACCGTCAATAGAATCTCTTGGAAACTCTAGTCAAAAGTGGCGACCACCATCTCCAACCTGGCGATCGCCAATAGAAGCTTGTTGAACCTTTTTGAACATGGCGACCGCCAACTCATGACATGGCAACCGTCAACTCTAAATGGCCTAACATGTCCCAAAACGTGTTAGCATCTCATTAATTGAAGAATTCTATAAATACTGTACCCCTTGTACGTTTTCAGGAGAGAATTTTAGAGAGAGGTTTAGTGAGAGAATCTCTGCCGAGTCGCAGAGCAATTCCGAGTCCCAACGCCAAAGCCCTACCGAATTACCGAGGGCCGAACTTACGACCGATACTGAAACCCCATCTTGGATCATTACCCGATGATCGAATTGTCATTCCTCGACTTGAGGATTCCTTAGCAATTAGATAGCTTGTTTGGATCCCCGGTCCTAACTCCACTTTCTACCTCTTTGGAGTGACCAGGTTAATTTGATCATTTCATCTTTACTACGTTTTCGCATTACTTATATTTGCCTTATTTATGTTTGAATTCAATCTTTAGCTTATTTAACTTACTTTTTTTATTTGTTTACTTGCATTAAGTCATTAATCCATCAATTAGTACTAACATAATTTGATAATACGACCAAAATAATGTCGTTATTATTATAATACAAGCACTTACATAAAAATGGATGCAATTATCAATATTGCACCCATTTAATACTAATTTTTCTTTTAATCTTAATTTAGTATTTCTTTTGCTAGTATTTTATTTTTATTTTTTTAATATTAGTTAAATGCTATTATGCTTTTTCTTTTCTTTTCTTATAATGTAGTTTAGTTTTTCTTTTAATATGCCTTTCTTTTAATATGCCATTCTTTTCTTTCCTTCTAATGTTAGCTTAAAGTTCCTTCACTAACATTAATTTCTTCGAGCATTTATTTTTTTTTCTTTTCTTTTCATATAATATTAGTTTAATGTTCCTTTTTCCTTTTTTTAGTATTAGTTTAATATTCATTTCTAACATTTATTTTTTTTTTCTTTTTCTTTATTACTAGCTTTTATAATGTAGCATTTTATTTATTAGCTTTACTTTTCTTATAAAGCTGCATTTTCTTTTTTTTATATAGCTTTATTTTTCACTTATAGTACTTCTTTTATTCTTTTATTTTGTTAAACTCAAAAATCACAAAAAGCTTCTTAAGTTAGTTTACTTTTAAATTGTAGTATAATTTTCTCTTTTAATAATAAGTGAAATTCACTTGTTCATTTTATTTCTTTTATTTTTTTTTCTTTTATTTTATTTAAAAATATAAAATGTAAGTTGTTAGGTTTTCTTCTCATTAATTTAATAAGCATTTTCTAACTCTTTCTTTTTAGCATAAATTTTCTTTTGTAAACTCTTTCTCTATTTCTTTTAAAACCTTTAAAATCTACTTGCCATAAAACCCTCATTTTTTTAATTTCTTTGTTAGTAAGCTTCCTTTTAATATAGGATTTTCTCTTATATGCATTTTTTATTCTACACTTACTATTTCTTCTATTAAGAATTCATCATGTTCATACTAAGTTAGTTTATTTTTTATAACATACATGTCTTAAAAATTATTGAGTGTCATATGAATATATTTCTTTGAAAATTTAATGAATTCTTTTATTAGAGTCATGGTAACTTGTTCTGTTGTCTTGCGTTTGGAACTTGGAGTTCATTCTATTGGAAACGCTATTTTATAGTTGGCTTTTATGTTTTACGTTTATATTTTATGGATATGATAGAACTAAATATGTAAAAATTTATATTTGAAATTAGCTAAAATTGGTGAGTCAAGAATTGTATTAGTTGACAGGGCTCAAAAGACTCGAAATAACATTAAGTGCGCGCTGGTGCGCAGTGGTTATTTTTTATCACACTTTTTTTATCACACTTTTTTCAGTTTTTATCACGCACAAAAAGTGTGGTCGATAATGTGAAATTGACTTAACAATCACACTACTTTTATTTTTAATCACGCTTTTGGTTATTTTTAATCACACTTTTTGTTATTTTAAATCACTTTTCAATTTTTATCACATACAAAAAGTGTGATCGATAATGCAAAACTGAGATTTTAAAGGTTTAATAATCACACTAATTCTATTTTTAATCATGTTTTTTTATGTTTTTAATCACCAGCAAAAGCGTGATGGAAAGCTCGACTTTAGATGACACCCACATACACCACGCTTGGAAAAGTGTGATTATAACCTTATAATCACACTTTTAAAGCGTAATATTTCAACTGTTTTGTAGTACTGCATGGAAGAAAACTCAGAAGCAGACCTCATCGCCCAAGAGGCCTTTTCTGACCAGGAATATACCAGCTAGGGAGTCATAGCTAGTGTTGTTGATCAACCGAGCATAAATCAACAATTGGAGGAGCAGGCCAACCCAGTCATGGAAATTCATCTGGCCTTGGCCAAGCCAATTCTTAAATATTTGGAAAATGGGAAACTTCTCGAGAACAAAGCGCAGGCAAGGAGATTGAGGTTCCAAGTAGCCAATTATGTTCTTTTGGCAGGGATCCTTTATAGGCGTAGTGTAACAAGCCCGTACCTACGACGTGTATCTAATCAGAAGGCAATATATGTGCTCAGGGAAATCTATGAAGGGGTGTGCGGCAACCATTTTGGAGCAAAAGCCCTTGTGGGAAAGGTAGTCAGGGCAGGGTACAATTGGCTAACCATACTCAAGGATGCTAAGGACTTTGTGAAGAGAAGTGACAAGTGCCAGCGTTTCATGAACAAAGTTAGACAGCCACCAATGGAACTCAACGTATTAACCAACCCATAGCCGTTCGCGCAGTGGGGGTTGAACCTCATAGGGCCACTACCCGTGGCACCGAAGCAGATGAAACTTATCGTGGTTGCTATAGATTACTTCACCAAATGGCTGGAAGTTGAACCTCTAACCAAAATCACATAAAAGAACACCACCCAATTTGTTTGGAAATCCTTGGCATGCCGATTTTGGATTCTTAGAACGACCGTTACGGATAACGGGAAGTAATTTGACAATGCCAACTTTCAAAAGTTCTATGATGAGCTAAATATTCAGGTCCATTATGCCTCGCCTGCCCATCCCCAATCAAATGGGCAGGTGGAGGTCACGAACAGGTCACTTTTGAAGATACTGAAGACAAAACTAGAAGCTGCCAAGGGACTTTGGTTTGAAGTGCTGCCTAATGTCCTATGGGCTTACCGGACCATAGCCCGCACTTCCATTGGCGAAACCCCTTACAACCTTACCTACAGTCATGAAGTTGTGATCCTCATTGAAAGAGGTCTAACCAGCGCACGGGTCAGCCAATATGATCATAGCGTGAATGATGAAAACTTGAGGGTAGAGAAGGATTTGCTTAAAGAGATCAGGGACACAGCTGCGTTAAGAATAGCGATGTACCAAAACTGGATGAAAAAGTACTATAATTCAAAGGTGAAAAAGAGGAGCTTCAACCAAGGAGATCTTATACTTAGGAAGGCCACTCTTTCGACTAAAAAACCCACTAAAGGAAAACTAGGACAGAATTGGGAGGGGCCCTACATCGTGAAAGCTCACCACGGAAGAGGAGCCTATCGACTACAAACCATGGAAAGAAGAGAATTGAAGCACCCTTGGAATGCTGAGCACCTCAAACACTACCACGCTTAAGTCAGTAACTAACTGCATGTGAAAATATTTACATTCCAAGTTTAAATGCAATGAAGACATATCTTTCCCTACTTTGTCTCCTTCTACTTAATATTAGTGCAGCAAAGAGGAATAACCCGGGCTGATTAGGTGAAGATTGGCCCCCAATCCTCCAGTGCCTGAGGTTATTGAAAACTTAAATGGGCCAGGGCTGATAAGGAGAAGATCAGCCCCCAATCCTCCAGTGCCAGTGCCTGAGGTTATTGAAAACGTAAACAGGCCATGGCTAATCATGAGAAGATCGGCCCCTAATCCTCCAGTGCCTGAGGTTATTAAAAACCTGAACGGGTCAGGGATGCTAAGGAGAAGATCGGTCCCCAATCCTCCATCGCCTGAGGTTATTAAAAACCTGAACGGGCCGGAGTTGATCAGGATAAGATCGCCCCCCAATCCTCCAGCGCCTAAGGTTATTGAAAACCTGAACGAGCTAGGGCAGATCAGGAGAAGATCGGCCCCCAATCCTCTTGTGCCTGAAATTATTGAAAACCTGAATAGGCCAAGGCTGATCAGAAGAAAATCGGCCCCTAATCCTCCCCTGCCTGAGGTTATTGAAAACCTGAATAGGCCTGTGTTGATCAAGATAAGATCGGCCCCTAATACCTCATCGGTCAAGTTGGGTTTGATAAAAAAACATTGTTTAAAAGACAAAACTCAGCCATTCAAGTGAAGAATAAACATGCCTAGAAGGCAAGATAAACATCTATTTATTCCACCGTCAAGCAACCTAAGTGTTGGAAGAGCGAATTCCATGCCCGCATCCATTCCATCACTTCAAGTACGAATCAAATAGACACACACCAAAGAAAGCCATTAAATGTATCATGAAACACCAATAAACAAAAATGATAAGTGTGGAAAATACCCATAAACTTGCCAAAGCATGACCTAAAAACAAATGTGAAAATGTTTACAGCCAGGATATGGTTAGAGCGAGTTTTTCACTCAGTTGTTGAAAGCCTAAGTGTGTTTCAAGTAGCCACACATAGATAGGAAAGCTACCAAGTGTATCTCAAAAAAACCCAACGACCAACAACAACCAAAATTCTAGAAAATGTATCTTAAACAACAGCGAGGAAATTGTTTGCAGAAAGAAAAATAGTAACGGAGAAGAGCACAAAAATCAGGGGCCAGGAAGAGGGGGATTGTACTAAACTTCATCTTCAATTTCTCTAACTGGGGAGGGAGAAGGAGCAACTGAGGCATTGTTGTCATAAGCCTTCACCTGGGAGAGATCCAAGTAGGGGTATAGAGCGTTGACCTGTTGTCTGAACGTTTCAAAGCCAGCCAATCATTACTCTGCAAACATCACTCTAACATCTAGGCTTTCCATATGCTCAGAGATCAGCTAAGAGAACTCCTCAAAAGCCTTGAACAGCTCCATGACGACAACACAATCAGCACTGACAAACGCCTCCAGAGCAGCATTCTTCTCTTTTCGCTCAGCCAGTAATCCCTCCAGTGTAGAAAGTTTTCCTTAAAGTTTCTCCATCTTGATGGTCATCTTGGTCTTGACCTTCGCAAGCCCCTCCACCAAATACTTTGCCCTTTCCAGGTCTGCCTTCTTAGGAATGTATACTGAAAAGCCATGCTTTTTAGATTTTTTATTCTTGGTCCCTGGCATATTAATGAGAAACATTTGAGATGTTTTTGCATTCGTGGTTTCATATTTATATTTGTAATGAATGAATGCATAGTCCGTATATTATGTCCAGTATTTG
>JAOTRH010453374.1:0-30022 GCA_034768845.1 Heliamphora exappendiculata | reverse complement strand
GCTTACTCTGGGCTTGTCTTTGCCACGACCACACAACGTCACGGGGATGGCCTTATCAAAGAGCAACCCGTGACACATAGGCACTGGACATAGACTGATGCTGATGCTGCAACACATTTGACATGGAGGCTAAAATGTAACACCGCGCTATCTGATCAGCCTTTTGCTACTTTTAATAAGCCTGGGTTTCCTATTCAATCGCCCCCACATCAAGTACTGGTAGATAAATCTCACACAACACAAACTTATAGTCCTCAACAGTTAACACAATATCCAAGTTCTTTTTCAGTCAGCATAATTAGGTCGAGTTAGTTTGTTCTTTTTTAGTATTGTCGCGAGTGGATTGAAAGCCGCTTTAATATCTAAGAATCACATAATTAAAAACTATTAGCCCAAGGACATTTTAATTAGAATTTGATAAATTTTATAATTTATTTTCTTAATTAATTTGATTTAAAAAGATTATATTTAATTATTTTTAAAAAGGTAAATATTGACACTATGTGACAAATGAGTCGATCTCTTATGCCATTTGTGTTGACACTTTGCATCAAATGGGTTGACACTCAGTGTTCCTATGAAGAACATTTTATGCCGACACCAATTGATAATTGAGTTGACACCTTAAGGTAAAGCACGCTTGAAATTCTCAACTGTGTCAACACAAATGAAATTTAGGGTCGACATCTTAACTACTTTGTTTAAGATGTTTCAAGAACTCAGATAAGTCGATACTAAATGATTTTGAGTCGACACCTTCAGTATTGGATCGGAATTTATTTTGAGTCGACATCAAAGTATTTTGAGTCGACACCAAATGATCATTCGGGTTTCAGACTTCGGGTTTTATGGGTCGACACCAAATTTACATGAGTCGACACCTAAATACCCTCTGAAAATCGAAATGAGTCAACGCTAGAGTTTCAAACCATTTCCTGATTCCAAGTTAAAAAGGCTCAACACTAAAACTTTTTAGGTCGACACAAATGTTCTTTTCAGAAACAAGAGTTTTGGGTTAACACCAAACGAAAATGAGTCGACACCAAAACAACTGAAACTGTATGAGATTTTTTGAGTCAACACCAAATGAAGATGAGTTGACTCTAAAAGTCCCCAGGCTGACTGTAACTTAATGAGTCAACACCACAGCGATTTTGAGTCGACACTCAAGTTCAAGTAATTGTTTTGACAAAATGGGTTGACACAAAAAAAGATATGAGTCGACACCGAAGTCTTACCAGGAAAACTAAAGAAATCCATGAGGTCAACACAAAATGTTTCATGAGTCGACACCACTCTGTGGGTGAGGAAAATGCAAAAATTGAGTCGACACTAACGAATAACTGTGCCGACACGTTCACTTGAAGAATCAAGCCCTAGACATTTTGTGTCGACACTAAAGGATTTTGTGTTGACACCTGCGATAGATGTCAAATCTCGCGCTAGTTCCAATAACTTTATTTCAAAGCATTAATTACCTTTACCAACCTACCAACGGTCATTTACTTCAGATGGCTATATAAGGAGTTAATTTTTGAAGTTTTAAATCTATGGACACTGTTCTATTGCTTGAATCAAAAACTCAAAATCTTCAAGAAAGCATTTTTTGCTCATTTACTCCTCTAGCCAGTTCTCACTCTTTCTTGTTCATTTATTTTCAATCATTTGTAAAGAGAGTGAGTTAATAAATTTTTAATTCTCTCATTTATTGTAATAGAGGATGAGTCAACTTTGATTCTTTAAGAGAGTGAGTGGTCCTCTTTAAAGAAGAGCTCAAGTTAGTTTAAAAAAACATGGGTTGTTTTGTATGAACAACTTGAGGCTATAAAAGGCTTTTGAACGCACTTGTGAATCATTCGATCCTAGTGGATATTCTCAAGGGGATTCTTCAGGAAGTGGACGTAGGCTTAGAAGAAGTTGAACTACTATAACTCAATGTGTCTGATTCAATTTCTCTCTCCTTAACCTCTTTAATTTGCTTATTGTCATGTATATTGTTATATTTATTTGTGAAATTAAAAGGTTTTGAAAGAGATTTTTAAAATTGTTACTATTATTTTAAAATCCAATTCGCCCCACTTTTGGGTTGCTTGGACTATCAATTGGTATCAGAGCTTAAGCTCTTATTTTGATTTAACTGTCTAAGAGTACTTATGGCAACCACCAGTATTAGACCTATTCAGTCTGAAGGTCAATCCACCAACAAATCCCCTTTGTTTAATGGAACAAATTACAATTATTAGAAGACTAGAATGAGAATCTACATTCAAGCCGTAGACTATGACCTTTAGAGGGTTATTATAAATGGACCCAAAAGACCTACCAAGACTGTTGAAAGAGAAATTATCCATAAACTTGAGAGTGAATAGACTGAGACTGATATAAGAGAGATACAAAAAAATACTAAAACTATAAACCTTCTACATTGCTCTCTCGGCCTAAATAAGTTCAATAAGATCCCCACATGTGACACTACCAAGGAGATTTGGGATATACTTGAGGTTACTTGTGAGACCCTGACCCTTTTTAATTTTTGTAACATTTTGGCGTGTTGTTTATTGTTTTTACAATAGCATGTTTATCAGCATTTTATGCATGTTCGAGCTTAGAAATGCATGTTGGGTTGGATACCGGGACCGTTGGGAGTTGTGGTGTGAGGTTTAAAAAAGAAGAAGATATTTTCATGGCCTATAAATATCTAGCCTTGAATATTTTGGTGGAGATATTTTCTTTTGGAAAGCTTAGTTGCTAAGTTTCCTTTTCCAAACAAAAACCTCTTCCTCTCTCTACATTTTCTTGGGGCCCGGGCTTTGTTTTTTGCAATCGGGTAGCGGATCCTTGCTATCGGCACCGAGGGCTATGCGTTCATCCAGACGGAATTTCATTTCGACGAAGTTCATTTTTCACAGAGTTCGAAGCGTCGAGTTTTTAACTCAACAAGGTAGAATCCTAGGCTATCTTGTCTTGAAAGGGTGCTACGTCTAATTATGTGTTTTTACCATTTAAAAATACAAAAAAAGTTGGTTTATGCTTCAAAATGTTGGATTTTGGTTCAAAATCTCTTTTGGGTTGATTTTGCTTAGAGGAAAAGGGGTTTGAGGCTTTCCTTTCGGTGTATCTTTGCTGTTTTGGGTTTGTGTATGCTCGTGGGTTGTAAAGCGGGTGTTTGGTTGGTTTAATTTGAGGCTGAGAAGTTGTTTCGGCAGCTTAGATTTGTTTTTCACCATTACCAATAGCCTCTTCTGAAATTTAAAAATTTTGAGTTTTTCTGTCTACACATTTTCTGTTTGTGTCGATACGTTTTCTTTTTATGGTGTTGACCACGCTGTAGGTGTTTACGTTGAAACTCTCGGTTCTTTTGTGTCGACACCTTTTGCTGTTGGTGTCGACACCTTTTCTGTTTGTGTCGACACCTTTTTCTTCTGTTGGTGTTATGTATTCAACTGTTGTTTTGTGTCGACACCTTCGCTGTTTGTGTCGACACCTTCGTTGTTTGTGTCAATACCTTCGCTGGTTCTGTTGACAAATTTTCTGTTTGTGTCAACACTTTCGCTGTTTGTGTTGACACCTTTTCTATTTGTGTCAACACTTTTTTGTTGGTGTCGACCATTTTCTTCCTTTGTGTGAAAAGAAGAGTTTTGAGATTGGGGTGAGTTCTAAGAGTTCTTGGATCATTAGAATGTCATATTTTATGTTTAAACCATGTTTATTTGGATACAAAGCATGTTTTGCGCCTTTTCTTGGTTTATTACATGATATGAACTTGTGGATATTCATGGTTTTCAAAAAGGTGATTTTGAAACTAGAGGAAATCGAGAGAAAAACGTGTTTTAGAGGTTTGGAGCTAACCTTCGGGATTGAGTCTCAGCTTTTAAAGGTTTTAATGGAAACGATGGAATATTTTGAAATGTTTTGTTTGATCTCCATGTTGATGGATGGATCTTTATACACGATGTATAATTGTGAAAATATTTTCATAGTCGAGCTACGTACTAGTTTTTAAATGATTTCTATAAATGTACCGTGACAGTGGGTATGATGAGTTGGGCTTCTATTACTCCGTGGTGGAAGTTCAATATCGTGCACATAGTAGGTGCTTTATACCTTCAGGTTAATCCCCATAAATTAAGCTTTGGATGCTTCTTCCATCGGTCACGAAAATTCGTAAAGAGTCGGTTGCCTTCATGAATGGCGTCGGTTGCCTCCGTGAATGGTGTCGTTGTCGTGACTCTGTATGGAACTTGTCATTACCTAGCAAGCCTTTAGTGGTTTAGGACTAGGGTAATGGGCATCAGTCTATCGTTGCTGCCTTTGTCTTGAGTTGATACAGTTGGTACATAGAAATTATTTTATCTTATTTTTCCTTGCCTGCGTGGTCCGAGTGGAAAATATTGTTTTGGTTACTATTTTTCCTTATCTGTGAAATGATATCTACATTGTTGATATGCATGGTTTTAAGGATAAAAAACTGTTTTGAGACTCGTGGAAGTCTGATGAAAAACTTATGGTTTTCAAGATGTAAAATCATTTTGACTCCTGTGGTTGAGTCCTCTATGCTATGTGATTGCATATCCTGCTTTATGCCTTTATAGTCTATTTCTATTGGGTTTCGGCTCACGTGGTGGAATTTTGTTGTAAAATCTTTTTCAGGTGAACGTGGTACTGTAGGTTGACTTTGAGGTGCCCAGAGGTTGCTGTTGACAAGACCCTGTTGTTTAGTCTTTGTTAGGTAGTTTATACCTTTCTGTATATGTTTCATGTTTGGATATAACATGTTATAATACATATGTAATTCTTATAGATGCATGCATAATTTATTGCTCTCGAGAGAACCATGGGTTTGTTATTGTTTTCTGTTGTTTCTTACTACATTTTTCGTTGGTTGGTAAAACGGTTTACAAAAAAAGGGGTTTTCAAATTATTTTTGTTTCAATCAAACTCTTGTGCTTCGAGTGAGATTTTAGAACAGCTTATGCTTCTTTAAAAAGAAAAGAGTTTCTTTATCCAAACTGTGTATCTTATTTTAAAGGATTGGATTTTTGGGGCCGTAACCGTAGTCCTTTGGGCCACTTTTTTAAATCAAATAAACCCATGGTAATGCATTTTACAAAGGTTCTAGCCTCATTTTGGCCTTGTGGCTTTCATCCCCTTTGTTTAGGCAATTTTAGGGATCGTTTGTGGCCTTTTCGCATAACCCAGAGTTTGGGGTGTGACAACTTGATATTAGAGCTCTGGATTCGAGTACTTATGAGCTGTGGGAAGAGGGTGCGTCACCTTGTGAGGAAAGATGTGTGTGTGCTTGGTTGCCTGTGTTTGGAACATGAGCATGTTAGTTGTTGAGCATGTTGATGCCGTGTATATGTGAGCATGGAGGTTGGACCTTATGATTGATTAGTCTTGCCTTCGGGCGTTTGGACTAACAAACTTGGTAGCCAAGTTAGAAACAGGTTTCGCGGACGTGATTTATAGCAAGAAATCTAAGTGGGTTATTGAAAGTGACGCATCATTCTTGTCGATTCTCCTCGGTATGTGTGATGTGTCTACATGATCGTTTTAGCTATGTGTTAGCTTGATTATGTGATACGTGTTAGAAATAGCATGATAGGTGGTTGTGTTTCATATTTCTTTTATATATAACCTGTACACCCTTTGAGATGATGAGACCGTGGTTTGGGTCTTGGATATGCGACTCAGTTGTTATCAGTTGCAGATATAAGGTTATAGGTTGAGCATCGACTGCTTGCTGTGTTATGAAACTTGTCAGTGAATTGGGTTTAACCGTGTGAGGTTGGCCGCAGTTAGTAAATTGTTCAGTGTTAGTATGCGCAGAGAGCAAAGTTTTATTCAGGTGTAGTCGAAGCATGGTTGATGGCTTTGGCTTGGATAGCTGACCCCTCTTGAGAGTATGCTATAGGAGGTTGTAGTCATGTTAAGGATGGCCCTGTGAGTAGGGGCGATGGGGTGTCGGAGACCCTGAGAATCAGTTGTTATGACTAGATTGGTAGATAGATCTGTGGATCGTGATAATCCCTTTCGGTTAGGGTTTGGTGTACGTGGTTTTGGACATGTGATGGATTAGTAACGTCGTGAGCCACGTTTTGTCATGAGCCGTGTTATCAGGATGGGGTATAGACGGGAACATAGTGGATGGGAGCGTGATAATCCTTGGCCGAGTGTGTGGAGAGATAGTAGAACGTGAGTGGTTCTAGAGATATTCTTTTGTAGTCAGGGTGTTGTCGGTTGTCAAAGTAGTGTTTGATGATATTGGACGTGGTATAGCTTATGGAGGGTTGAGAATTGAGTTAGGAGTGAGTAAGCTCGAGGATATAGGAACAAGTATGAGTTGCCGATATGCTGGGTGGGTCGCGATTGTGTTGAAATGTGTAAGGGTTCAGGTTACGGTTCTAACATCTGATGAGTATCAATTTTACAGGATTCCTACAAAAATGCGGGTTTGTGGTTTGGTCATTAGCTTCGTGATAGGGAGATCGTACTTGGGAATCGTGCTGGGTGCATGAGGTTCGAAGGGATCGTAGATAGGTTCGAGAGTGTGGTTGGCTTAGTGCTGAGACGATGTATCCTAAGTGTGATATATTCGGTGTTTGTTTGTGTTCCACCTTAGATTCAGAGATGGGTAGGTTGTTTACCTATGGGAACGAAGTGTGGAGCAATAAAGTTAAGAAATATACCAAATGGTTTAACTGGCCAAGGGTGATAGGTAATAAATTGTGGGTTACGATGTCAGTGATCGATGTGTCCTTTGAGAGCGAAAGTGTGGAAGGTGTCTACATGGTTAAGGGAGTTATTAGAGGTCTCGGGATTGGGTTTCCTTTGTTCGGTGCTATGCACTTTCTATGTCAGCTACGTGGTGGCGTTGTTAGCATCGGCAGGGTGGTGATGTGGTATCAAAGTCAGTGGTCATCTGGTAATCGTCAGAACTTGGGTAAAGTTTAAGCGTGGAGAATGTGACTTCGTGTGACCAATGTCAAGTTTTGCCGTCATGTGTTTGGACACGTGGAGATAGTCCTTAGTGTGCATTGTGAGGTGTGCATTGAGCTGGTATGTGGCAATGAGAATGATGGTGATAGTCTCTACGTCTGGGATTAATGGGTGTTTCGGGACCCGATTCCATGGTGGATTGGTTTCGTGTTACGTGCTCATCGCTGGGATGCTTTATGTTCGGTGAGAGATATGTTTCCAGGTTTTGGCAGTGTGAGTTGGATTTTGATCCAATATTTTCTGGCTGTTTCATGGAAGACAGCGATGTCAATGGGGCTTGCCAGTACAAGCAGTCTGAAGGGAGCTTGATTTGTGTTTACCTTGTGTGACAACAGTTTTGGGGGTTTTAGTTGCTTGGACATTTCTACTATTGTGTGGTATCGTTGGGTTTGCAACAGCGATTGTTCATGGTTGATGAGCTAGTGTTGGCTTGAGTTTTAGTGTTGAATTTCGGGAACAAAATTCATTTAAAAGGGGGAGAGTTGTGAGACCCTGACCCTTTTTAATTTTTGTAATGTTTCGACGTGTTGCTTGTTGCTTTTACAATAGCATGTTTATGTGCAATTTATGCGTGTTCGAGCTTAGAAATGCATGTTGGGTTGGATACCGGGACCGTTGGGAGTTGTGGTGTGAAGTTTAAAAAAAGAAGAAGATCTTTTCGTGGCCTACAAATATCTAGCTTTAGATATTTTGGTGAAGATATTTTCTTTTGGAAAGCTTAGTGGCTAAGTTTCCCTTTCTAAACAAAAATCTCTGCCTTCTCTCTAGATTTTCTTAGGGCCTGGGCTTTGTTTTTTGCGATCAGGTAGCGGATCCTTGCTATCGGCACCGAGGGCTACACGTTCATCCAGAAAAAATTTTATTTCGACGAAGTTTGTTTTTCACAGAGTTCGAGGCTTCGAGTTTTTAACTCAACGAGGTAAGATCCTAGACTATCTTGTCTTTACAGGGTGTTACGTCCAATTATATGTGTTTTTACCATTTAAAAATACAAGAAAAGTTGGTTTATTTTTCAAAAAGTTTGATTTTGGTTCAAAATCATTTTTCAGTTGATTTCGATTGGAGGAAAAGGGGTTTGAGACTTTCCTTTCGGTGTATCATTGTTGTTTTGGGTTTGTGTATACCCGTGGGTTGTAAAGGGGGTGTTTGCTTGGTTTAATTTGGGGCTGAGAAGTTGTTTCAGTAGCTTGGCTTTGTTTTCCCCCATTTCCAGCAGCTCGTTCTGAAATTTAAGAATTTTAGATTTTTGTGTTGACACATTTTATGTTTCTGTCGACATGTTTTCCTTCAGTGGTGTTGAGCACGCTATGGCTATTTACGTTAAAACCCTCGGTTCTTTTGTGTCGACACCTTTTTCTGTTTGTGTCGACACCTTTTCTGTTTGTGCCGACACCTTTTCCTTCCGTTGGTGTTGTGGATTCTGCTATTGTTTCGTGTTGACGCATTTTCTGTTTGTGTCGACACCTTCGCTGCTTGTGTCGACACTTTTTCTGTTGGTGTCAACCATTTTCTTCCTTCGTGTGAGAAGAAGAGTTTTGAGATTAGGGTGAGTTCCAAGAGTTCTTGGTTCATTAGAATGTCATATTTTATGTTTAAACCATGTTTGTTTGGATACAAAGCATGTTTTTCGCCTTTTCTTGGTTTATTACCTGATATGAACTTGTGGATGTTCATGGTTTTTAAAAAGGTGACTTTGAAACTAGAGGAAATCGTGAGAAAAATGTATTTTGGAGGTTTGGAGCTAACCGTCGGGATTGGGGCTCAGCTTTTAAACGTTTTGATAGAAACGATGGAATATTTTGAAATATTTTGTTTGATCTCCATGTTAATGGATGGATCTTTATACATGATGTATAATTGTGAAAATATTTTCGTAGTCGAGCTACGTACTAGTTTTTAATTGATTTTCATAGATGTACCGTGACAGTGGGTATGATGAGTTGGGCTTCTATTGCTCCTTGGTGAAAGTCCAAAAACGTGCGCAGAGTCATTGATTTGTACCTTCGAGTTAATCCCTGTAAATAAAGCTTTGGATGCTTCTTCCATTGGTCACAAAAATCCATAAAGAGTCGGTTGCCTCCGTGAATGGCGTCGGTTGCCTCTGTGAATGGCGTCGTTGTCGTGACTCCGTATAGAACTTGTCATTACCTAGCAAGCCTTAAGTGGTTTAGGACTAGGGTAATGGGCAGAGGAGTCTATTTGTGTTGCCTTTGTCTTGAGTTGACAGAGTCGGTACATAGAAATCATTTTATCTTATTTTTCCTCAGCTGTGTGTCCGAGTGGAAAATACTATTTTGGTTACTGTTTTTCCTTATCTGTGAAATGATATCTGCATTGTTGATATGCATGATTTTAAGGATGAAAAACCGTTTTGAGACTCGTGGAAGTCTGATAGAAAACTTGTGGTTTCCAAGATATAAAACCATTTTATGACACCTGTGATTGAGTTAACTATACTATGTGATTGCATATCCTGCTTTATGGTTTTATAGTCTGTTTCTATTGGGCTTCGGCTCATGTGGTGGAATTTTGTTATAAAACATTTTTCTGGTGAACGTGGTCCTGTAGGTTGACTTTGAGGTGCCCAGAGGTGGCTGTTGACAAGACCGTTTTGTTTGGTTTTTGTTAGGTAGTTTATACATTTCTATATATGTTTCATGTTCTGATATAACATGTTATAATATATATGTAATTCTTATAGATGTATGCATGATTTATTGCTATAGAGAGAACCATGGGTTGGTTGTTATTTTTTTAGTTTCTTACTTCGTTTTTCGTTGGTTGGTGCAACGGTTTACAAAAAAGGGATTTTCAAATGATTTTTGTTTCATTCAAACTCTTGTACTTCGAGAGAGGTTTTAGAACAGCCTAAGCTTTTTTAAAAAGAAAAGATTTTCCTTATCCAAACTGTATATCTTGTTTTAAAGGCTTGGCTTTTGGGGCCATAATCGTAGTCCTTTGGGCTACTCTTTTAAATCAAATAAACCAACGGTAGTGCGTTTTACCAAGGTTTTAGCCTTGTGTTGGCCTTGTGGCTTTCATCCCTTTTGTCTAGGCGATTTTGGTGATCGTTTGTGGGCTTTTCACATGACCCGGAGTTTGGGGCGTGACATTACCTATAAGGGAACCAACCAAGTTAAGGAATCTAAAATAAGCATGCTTGTTTATAATTATGAATTGTTTAAGATGAAACATGATGAAACTATTTCTAAAATGTTCACTAGATTCACTAATATCATTAATGGACTAAAATCTCTTGGAAAGATTTATTCTAGTGCAGAGATGGTGAGAAAGATCCTAAGATGCATGCCAAAAAGTTAGAAAGCTAAGGTGACTGCTTTTTAAGAAGCAAAGGATCTCACCACACTAAGCTTGGTGAAGCTTCTTGGTTCACTCATGAATCATAAAGTGAATATCAAGATGGATGATGAAGATAACAACAAAAAGAAAAAATGAATAGCTTTTAAATCTTTCATTCTTGCTGATGAATCTAATGAAGACTCCACAAGTGATGAAAATAAAGATCTAGCCCTCATCACAAGAAAGTTCAAAATGTTTTTTAGAAATAAGAAACGAGGAGAAAGAAGATTGTTCAAGAAAGATGGGCACAAAAGTGAGCCCAACAAGTTTAAGGGAGAATCAAGCAGATTCAAGAGAGATGAGATCATATGCTTTGAAGACAAGAAGTCTGACATATGAAGGTTGAATGTCCCCAACTCAAGAAGCATTTCAAAAAGGAATTCAATAAGGCAATGTTGGCTGCATAGGATGAAAGTGAAGATAGCAACTCCGGGGATGAAAAGAAGGAAAATAAAATTGCTAACATTTGCCTCATGGCCAAAGAAGACAATAAGGTAACCAATGACCCTTTTTCTTTAGAATGACTTCAAGTTGCATTTGAAGATTTGCATGGTGAATTAAGAAAAATGAGTGTTAAGAATGCTATTCTTAAAACATTGGTTCTTTCCTCGTTTTGTGAAATTAAAATTTTAAAAGAAGAAAAATGTTTGTTGTCAAACCAAGTTTTGTCCTTAAAAAATGAAAACCAAGTTTTAAATGAAAAGGTTAAAGACCTTACAAATATTGTACATAGATTTACTCTTAAAAAAGAAAACTTCGACAAACTTCTTGGAATGCAAAAGTGTGTTTTTGACAAAAGCTGAAATTGGATACCAACCAAAAAGGAAACAAAAGTTTTTGAGTAACATTTTTGTTAAAGCATTCTCAAATCATTCCAATGCTACATATTTTCATTGTTATGAGCATGAACACACCATTACACATTGTTCACATAGAAAATCACATACTTTAACTGCAAAAAGGTTCAGGTTTCACAAGGAACACACCCACATGGAACTAACACGAAAGGACCTAACAAAAGTTTGGGTACCAAAAATCAAAACTTGATTTTCTTTGCAGGTGTGTCTCAAGTCCTCATTCAAGGAAAGGATGTAGTAACTTGATAGTGCCTGCTCAAAACACATGACAGGTGATAAATCAATGTTTGTATTCCTCAAGCCTAAAGATGGTGGATTTGTGACATTTGGTAACAATAGAAAGAGCAAAATCATAGGAATTGGTTGTATTAGTAAAAAAAATTCTCCTTCTATTGAAAATATTTTGCTTGTTGATGGTTTGAAACATAACCTTCTTAGCATAAGCTAACTTTGTGACAAAGGCCACAAGATTATCTTTGATCATGCTAAGTATGTTATTGAAAACTCAATTGACAACAAAGTTATTTTCAAGGGTCATAGGCATAAAAATGTTTACACTTTCAATCTAAATCGCATTTTCAAAAATGACACAAAGTGCCTAGCTACCTTGAGTGATAATAGTTGGTTGTGGCATAAAAGACTTGGACATGCTCGTATAAACTTAATTTCAAAACTTTTGAAAAAAGAATTAGTGATTGGTTTACCATAAATCAAAGTTGAAAAAGACAAAGTTTGTGATGCATGTCAACAAAGCAAACAAGTTAGGAGTTCTTTTCAATGTAAAATGGTGATTTCAACTTCTAGGCCCTTACAACTATTACACATGGACTTATTTGGTCCAACAAGGATTCTTAACCTTAGAGGCAAGAGATATGCCTTTGTTGTTGTTAATGATTTCTCTAGATACACTTACGTACTTTTCTTAGCTCATAAGGATGAAGTCTTTGCTATATTTTCAAAACTATCTCGGAGAATTCAAAATGAAATGAGTTTTCAAAACATAAGTATTAGAAGTGATCATGGTAGAGACTTTGAAAACAAAAAATTTAAAAAGTTTTGTGATTACAGTGGTATAGACCATAACTTCTCAGCTCCTAAAATCTCTCAACAAAATGGTGTTATTGAAAGGAAGAATAGGACTCGAAGAAATGGTTAGAACCAAACTCTATGAAAACAATCTATCAAAATACTTTTGGGTCAAGGCTATTAATGTAAGAACATGTACCATGGCAACTAATAAGAATAAGACACGTGGAAACTATTATTTTTCGTCCTAGTTAGTTAAACTCCCTAGAATAATATTACTTGATAATTTGTTATAAAAATAAATAAAAATAATTAGCCGATACTCTCAAATTGTAATTTCTGAAAAAACCTTATAAATAAAAATTTAATCAAAAATTTTTAATAATATTCGTTAAATTTGATAAACGTAAAAATTAAAAATGTACATTGTGAGACCCTAACCCATTTTTTTTTCGGCGTTTTTCGACGCGCGTTTATCGTTTTTATTTTTGCATGTTGATACATGTTTTGATGCATGATCGGATTTAGATATGCATGTGGGGTTAGTTTTCGGGGCCGTTGGCCATTGTGGTTCAAATTTCAAAAAAAAGATGTTTTCTGGTGAGCCTATAAATATCTTCCTGTAGATATTTTTTTCCAAAATATATTTTCTTCTCTCTCTAGCTTTGAAAACTCACCAAATGCTCTACCTTCTCTCTAACTTCTCGGGGCTCGATTTTCAACGATCCAATAGTGGATCCTTGCTATTGGCACGGTGGGCTACGCGTTCATCTAGATAGAATTTTATTTTGGGCAAATTCAGTTTTGCGCATGGATCGAGACATCTAGTTTTCAACTAACTGAGGTAAGATCCTAGACTCTCATGTCTTATAAGGGTGCTCCGTGTAATCGTGTGTGTTTTTATCGGTTAAAAATGAAAGAAAAATCGATTTAGATTTTGAAAAATCGGGTTTTAGCTTGAAAAGGGGTTTTGTGTTGATTTTGGTGAATGGAATTAGGTTTTGAGTTTTCCTTTCGAGGTTTTGTGGTAGCTTCGGGTTTGGGCACGTTCGAGGGTGTCGAGAAGGTGTTTGGAGGCTTCGATTTGTGGTTGAGATAGTGGTTTGTGTGTGTTTGAGAGTTTGGGGGCTTAGAACTCAAGAACTGGGAAAATCTGGGTTTTTCTCGAGTGGTAGCTCGCTCGAGCGCCCGACGTTTGCTCGAGCAAACTGGTTGCACAAGTCCATTTTTTTATGATATCTTCCTCATCCGGACTTAGAATTGGGTCGTTCTTGTACTCAAATTGAAGCCCCATGAGTCTTCTTTCCAATGACACCTCTGACAAGAAAATTCTTTTCGTAGAAAAAGTTATGATCAAAATAGTGAGGGTATGTCAAAATTTCTCAACCGTTTTTAGCCGAATGTTTGGGAAAAGGTTATTTTTCATCCTTGTTGGCCCTTTTTATCAAGTTTCTTATTTCTTGGGGCATTGTGGGCTTGCAATGGATGTGAGTGGGTCCGTGTTAGCCGTGTTGGGCGTGATGGGTCTGTGTTGGCTGTGTTAGGTATGTGGGAGCCCGTGTTGGTTGTGTTGGAGCCTTGGGGGTTTCTTTTGGTCGTGTGGTGGCCTCTCAGTCGATTGGGTTATTGAGCTCGATCGAATGCTCTCCTCGATCAAGTAGTTTTTTAGTTGGTGGGATTATGGGGTCCTGTCAATTGAAACCATGGTGAGGGTGTTGGTCATTTCATGTGAGGTGTTGGGGCACGGTCGTGTGCGTAGTGGTTAGTGCATCATTGGGTGCGGGACGTGTTGGGTTCGGTGTTTTTTCTAGAGATGGGGTTTTGGTGAGAACCGTTTTGTGGAAGGTTTGGGTTAGCCTTTGGTTAGGTCGTGTTCTATAGGTTTGTTGTTTATGTTGGGCGCGTGTGGGCGTCGTGGCTTTGTGTTGGGCGTGTGGGCATCGTGGGTCTGTGTCGGGTGTATGACGTGCATGGTAAGATGCGGGTTTTTGGTGCACGGTTGTGTTTGTGGTGGTTAGTGCATCGTTGCGTGCGGAGGTTTGGATTTTTTTCTTAGTTTGGGTTTCCTCCCAATGTTGACTGCTTGAGCAGTGGTTGTGCGCTCAAGTGGTCTGGTGGCCGAGAGTTGGGTCGGTGGATGACCGCTCGAGAAGTGGTGTGGCAGGGAGATATGTCGGTAGGGGACCGCTCGAGTAGTGGTTGAGCACTCGAGTGCTCGAGTGGTGTTAGCCTTTGGGTTAGGTTTTGGTTTTCTGCATCGTTGGTTGTCCCGGTGAGTGGACGGGTTGTCTGGTGAGTGGACGTCTGGATGTGTGACACGTGGTGCCGTTATGTGAAACGTAGTGTTTTACATGGTTATGTGAACTTAAACTTCTAGTTTTATGTTGCAATACGGATATGTGGCCTTGCGGTATCTAAAACTCTAGTTTTAGTGGCACGGGTGTGTCTGTAGTTGCGTGGACGGACGAAAATGTTGTCCGATGTCCTGTGGACGGAAAAGTGGTCTGATGCGTGCTGGACAAAGAAGTGGTTCGTGGGTGGAAAAGTGGTCCGATGTTCTGAGGACAAAAAAGTGGTTCGAGGAACATTAGTCTGGGTTAACATGGACAAAAAAGGGGGTTCGATATTGTCACGTCCCGATCTCCGGGTCACGTGAAACACTCACAACTATCATACTTACAACCCAACCGAGAATACACTCTCAAAATAAACCATACTTGCATTGTATATATAAACGCCCAACAGCTTACAAAACGTAAGGCTCCAACGCCAAAAGCTTATACTACACGGTTTCAACACCGAAAAACATGTTACAACGTATACATGTAACAAAAAGAATAAAAAGGAAGGCTAAAGCTCTTCCACCCCTTCATCACCTCCAGACCAACCAGCGTGGCCGGTACCTAAAAATATTTTATCCCACACCGTGAGTCAAGGCTCAGCAGAAACTAGACAAGCATGCAATATAAATAAAACATGCTTAGAAATCGAAGTGCAGGTTTAGACTCTCTTTCAAGCCTTGAAAATAGTTTGAAAACGGTTTTAGATCACTTTTCACAAGTAATGGGAAAGCGAGGATAAAAACCATTTTTTTGACTCATCAGAGCCTTGAAAATTATTCTAGTATTACGACTCCTGTAGACCGTTAATACAGTATTTTGACTCCCGCAAGCTGATAATACAATTTTAAAAAAATTGGTCTACGTCCCAATATGCAGTTCATGCAGTACATGACTATGTGCCTTGTCAGGACCTCGTTTCAGCCAACAGAGCGCACACACACACACACACCCGTGCCTCGTCAGGACCTCGTTTCAGCCGACAGAGCGCACACACACCTACTTCGTAGGACCTTGTTTCAGCCGACAGACAGCATACGCATGAATGCCTCGTTAGGACCTCGTTTCAGCCAACAAAGCGCATCCACTCGCACCCACACACGCACCCATGCATCATCAACCAAGATTAACATCTACTGGACCACAAATTTATCTATCCCATTCCATACACATATGTAAACCTAAACCAAGATTTAAAGCATCAAATCATGTATCAACACGACGTTCCACAAACCACGTCACATGCCTATAAAACTCTGGGTTTTAAAGCATAAATCATGTTACACATAACGATATCAAACTCATGTAATTCACTTACATAATCCGTACATAAATAAACTAGAGTTATAAATGTACAAAGCCAGTTATAAATGTACATAGCCATATAGAACTTCACATCATGACGCCACCCGCCATATAACCCGACATCCACTTGCATGAACAACCAACAACCCACATAACCAAAACCTAACCCAAAGGCCAAAACCACTCAAGCGATTCCCAACTGACATAGCACGCTGCCACAACCCCGCTCGAGCGCACAACTACCGCTCGAGTGGTCCCCTACCAGCATACATCTCTGCCACTCCACTGCTTGAGCACTCAACCACCGCTCGAGCGGTCACCAACTAACCCAACACTCTGCCACCAGCCCGCTCGAGCGCACGACCACCGCTCGAGCGGTCACACCAAGAAATAAAACCAAACCCCCGCACGCAACGATGCACGAACCACCTCAAGCACAACCGTGCACCAAAACCCGCAACTAACCATGCACGTCAACCCGAGGACGGCATTTAACAAACACCTGAGGCCACGACATGACCCCCGAAACCACCACACGACCAACTGAACCCCAAAAGGAATCCAAAAGTATTTGAATCAACTAATTCTCATAAATTAATCAATTGAATACCAAAGAACACCAATTGGAAACCAACACTCAACCACCAATGCCCGACACAAGCCCACGACACCCACACGCGCCCAACACAAGCCCACATTGCCTACCCGCACCCAACACAAACCCATGATGCCCACGAAGGCACCAAAACAACCCAAGAATCATGGAATTTGATCAAAAGGGCCAACAAGGATGAACAACAACCTTTTCCCAAGCATTCGGCCAAAATGGGTGAAAAACGATTTAGAAATCTTGACACACCTTCACTCTTTTGATCATAACTTTTTCTACAAAAAAGACTTTTAAGGTGAGAGAGGTGTCATTGGAAAGATGACTTTTGGGGCATCAATTTGAGTACAAGAACGAGCTAATTCCGAGTCTGAACAAGGGAGATAACATCAAAACAAAATGGCCTTGCGCAGCTAGTCGGCTCGAGCAGACATCGGGCGCTCGAGCGAGCTACCACCCGAGAAAAACCCAAATTTTTCTATTCTTGAGTGTTCTAAGCCCCAAACTCTCCAACACCCACTATGATGCTTCAAAACACACTTAAACATACCGATTCGCATATATATATATATATATATAACACCCACGGACATACACAAGCCCAAAACATCTAGATTCACCGAACGAAAAACCTAAAAACCCAATTCCATCCAGCAAAATCAACACAAAACCCCTTTTGAAACCAAAACCCAATTTTTTTGAAACAAGGTCAGATCTACAACAATATAACCGTTAAAAATACACACGATTATACGTAGCACCCTTATAAGACATGAGAGTCTAGGATCCTACCTCGGTGAGTTAAAAACTCGACACCTCGAACCACGTGCAAAATTGAGCTTCGCCAGAATCAAAGTCTGACTAGATGGTTTTGTAGCCTTCAATGCCCATACCAAGAATCCGCCGTCTGATTGTCGAAAATCGAGCCCTGGGCCCCCCGAGAGCTTAGAGAGAAGGTAGAGAAAAAAAAGAGAAAACTTAGGAGTTATGTTTGAAAAAATATCTTTATGAAAATATCTAACTCCATATATTTATAGGCCTCCAAAATATCTTTTTTTGAAATTTTTTGAAATTCATACCGTAACACCCTACGGCCCCGAGAACCTGCCTCGCATGCATATCTATGCCCGATCATGCATATAAACTCGTAAAAACATGCAGCAATGAAAACATCAAACGCGCGTCAAAAAATGCCGAAAAAGAAAACGGGTCAGGGTCTCACAGATATATGTTAACTTTAGTTAAAAATGCATGTGTGTGTGTGCATTGTAGTCTGAGGGACGGAAAGGTGGTCCTAACGATGTAACTATGTGTGGGTATCTGAAGGATGAAAAGGAGGTCCTGAAGAAGCTTGTGTTGCGTGTGTTGCACGTGAGGCGTTGTATGGGATGCATGTGCTGCGTCGTGTGGGTCGCGTGCGTGCATTGTGTGTGTGCATGGGATGCGTGAGCTGTGCGGGTTGCATATGTCGCGTGAGTTGCATGTGTTGCATAGGTTAACTCCGGTTAACGGTGTAATAGTTGGGGCTATGATCCTTCGATGAGAGTTCAAGAAAATCCTTGTGATGGGTGTGTACCACCGTGTTTCTGTAGAACTGTTATTGTGGCTTGTGAGGGCCGGTTATATGTATCATGGATTGAATGTACTGCATTGTGGGACGGATAAAATCAATTTTAAATTATTTTTAAGACTAGTGTGAGTCATGATATAAAAATTGTTTGCATGTGAAAACTGTACCTCATTTTCCTAGCATATTTAGCTTATACTTCATGTGCTGTCTAGTTTCTGCTAAGCTTTAGTTCACGGTATAGGATTTGAAATATTTTTCAAGAACCGATCACGCAGGTTGCCCTGGAGGTGCCGGAGGAGCTGAAGATATGTAGTCTTCCTTTTTGCTCGTTTTTGAACATATATGCTGTAACATTTTTTTTTTTTGGTGTTGGAACTGGGTAATGTAAGCCTTTTGGCAATTATATACAATGCATGTATATTTTATATCGAGAGTGTATTCTAAGGTTGGGTGTTATATTTGGTTACCTGTGAGAGTTTCACGTGACCTAGAGATTGGGGCGTGACATATATTTAGGACTATATAATTAAAATTCTGACAACGTGAAAATTCCTGAATTGATGTTAAAGATTTATATTAAATTTTGTGAATTTTTCTCAAAATAAAATTTTACATTAAAAATTTTAAATGATACAATGTACCATCATAAACTGACACGTGTTACAACGTGTCAGTTTAGAATGCAGACTCACATATCGCCGACATATAAATAATGCACCGCCAAGAGAGTATATATATATTACACACACATGCAGTGCCATACCCAGTAACCCAAACCGCACCACCATCGCGCAACACCGCTCAGCCACACGCCGCCGACGCCGCTAGAGCTGGATCCCATCACCGTCGTCGCCTAACACCGCCTCCGATGGCAGCGCTGTCGCTGACTACCCTTGCCGCCGCTGCCAACTATGGTACCTTCCTCTTCTCTCTTCTGGTGAGGTTTTCTCTCTCTCCCGTTTCTCTTCCTCTCTCCATCCCTACACTATGCTGCCACTACCAGTGCCACCACCCACCACCTCTAGGACCACCATCCTGAATCGGTTTAAACCACTGAAAACACTCACAACTGTGGCCACCTTTAAGAGGTTATTATTTTCATGATCTGTATGCATACAGACACCATTGTGAACACCATTAATTTTCTATCACCACCGTTCACTACCCTTCTGATGTGCTTAATTTCTATACAAGTTTTGTCATACTTTTACTCTTAATTTTATGCTAGTTGATGTTTAATTCTCTTATTTATTAGAGTTCTTATTTATTTATTTTGTTTGTTTTTGTTTAGGAATAAATCAATTGAATGATTGCTGAAATTGAGGAGGAAACTTTCCTTTCTTGGAATTCTTGGAACACCCTTCTGTATTTTGAGTGTAACATTTGATAGAGAATTTGGATGAGATTGATCTTGGTATCTACGAAAAGCTAAGAGAAAATTATACAACTTTTATGTTGAAGACTTTCCCAAAAAATGACCATATAAGTGCGAAAATTGACCGTGAAGTCAGATGTCAAAAAGTGCCTATTGGGGAATCCACTTTTTGGGGGAAAACAAAAAAGTAGGGTTTTGAGGAGGCAGAGGGAGAACGACCAGAGAGGAAAAAATAGAGGGTTTTTCACCATAGAGAGGAATCTGAAGCGTGGAGCGAAGTGAAAAAGACGGAGGCTGAATTGGAGTTTGTCAACAATTGAGATTCCCAATCTACATATAGTTCCTTCTTAATCCTTTCATCTTCTCTTGGCACAATTTTTATTATGAATTCTAGAGTTATTATGCCTTGTTTTGATTTTATTATGGGCTAATTTCTATTGCTAAGGCTACGATGTAGCCTCTCCATTATAATTCCGAATCTTATTACTATGTGATCAAGATTTTATCATTCCTTTTGAAGCATACATCATTGTGTTTAATGCTTTCAATTATCTGGCTAATAGTTGAATGATTTGTCGTATGTGTTAACTCGAAAGATGATGCATGTAGTTCAACTTCGTGTTAGCCTAACAAGGCTTCAATGACCGATTTTGATGATAACAAACCTATGTATCTAATTGTGCAAATTGAGTTTACAGGATATATATAATTAAGCACAATCAAATATGTGGAAGCCATGTCGCAATTTCAACTTAAAATATTTTGGCGACAATCTTTTTAGAATAAGGCAAAGGATGAAGCATTGAAGAACTTGAAAGAAGTAAAGAAGTAAAGAATTGAAGAATTTCAATTGTATTTTTTAGGATCTATGTAAATTCACTAAAACTCATGGACATATGTTCTTGAAGCTCATAAGATTCCTAAAATACTTTTAAAATATTTTTCCAAAACAAAAAGTGATCAAAATATTTTGGAAAGACAAAAATCTGGAATTTTGAATGTCCAGTCGACTAATGGTTTGCCCCCAGTCGACTGATTGAATTGGCCAAAAATGAATTTTTTGATATAAATAGGTCAGTCGACTGACCCTTGAGGTCCAGTCGATTGAAGGCCGGTCCAGTCGACCGAACTAGTTTATTCAGTCGGCTGAATAGGCTTAAATTCGAATATTTGCTGAAAATGACTAGTTTGATATTACCCTATTTAGCCCAATAGCTTGTTTGATTTTAAGGTCTATAAATAGAGCCCTTGAGCTCTTGTTTTATTCACTCAAAGCCTCTCAAATATTCTCTTATATACATTCTTCATTTGTGTTTAAACTCTTGAGTTTTTCATTCATATTTTTCTTAAGAAGAAAAGATTGTTTAGATTTCTCTTGAGCTTCATTATCATATTCCATTGAGAAGTGAGTTAGAGCTTTCATTGTTTGTACTCATCTTCTCATTGTAGGAGCGAATCTTTTGTACACATTCTTCTTATCATTCTATCGTATTTGAGAAAGGCGTTTCTCAAAAGAGGCTAATCTGCCTATAAAGATTGGATTGCTTGAGAAGGATGCATTCTCAAGAGAGGATACTCCACCTATTCAAGGAGTGATAGTGAAAAATTCTCATATCGGTTGACTTGAAGCAAGGACGTAGGCCGTTGCGCTAAACCTTGTAAAAATCATGGTGTCATTCTTCTATCTTGCTTATTTCTTTTATTTACTATTATACTATTGCTCATCTTTGTATCACATACATTTGGTGTTGAATCATTCAAATATTTAAAATCATTCTTGTATCTTTAAACTTTAAAATAAGAGAAGTTTTAAATCATGTGATTTCACTTTGATAGAAACATTGTCAATCAAATATTCTTATACTGTATTTTTTTTAAGAAGCTATATTTGAAATATACGTGCAAATTAAAATTCAAAGCTATTCTTGTATTTCAAACTAGAAAGGTTTTGAATATATTGTATATTACATTGCACACTTGCACATAAATCTTCTAACAAAAAGTTTTGTATTTAAGATTAATTAAAATATACTTGTGCTTTAATATTTGAATAAGTAGCTATATTTGAAATATATATTTGTAAATTAAAAAGTTTTATACTTGTATTTGAATATTTGAACTAAGAATTTTTAAATTTCCAATTCACCCACCCTCTTGGGATTACACACAAACTATCACTTCGTATGATGTACGCCATGAATTGAACAAAAGACATGAATGTGCCAACGTGATTTGTGTGGCTTTTAGGTAAAATATTATTAATCTCAATGTGCTCAATTGCTTCTAAATTTGCATAGACATATTGCGGGTTATTGTATGTTGAGTAATTCTGATTCTACTCGAGAGAGGGTGTGAGACACTGACCCGTTTTCTTTTTTTGGCATTTTTAAACGCGTTGGTTATCGTTTTGTTATAGCATGTTTATATGCATTTTTTATGCATGTTCGAGTTTAGATATGCATGCGGGGTTGGTTCTCGGGGCTGTTGATTATCGTTGGTTACCGGGGCATTTTTTTATGCATGTTCGAGTTTAGATATGCATGCATTTTTAAACGCGTTGGTTATCGTTGGTTATCGTTTTGTTATAGCATGTTTATATGCATTCGGTTTTGTGAGATATTTTCATAAAAATCCTTAGCTTGGTGGCTAAGTTTTCTTTTTCCCAAACCAAAAACATTTCCTTCTCTCTAGATTCTCAGTGGCCCAGGACTCGATTTTCGACGATCAGACAGCGGATCCTTGCTATTGGCACGGTGAGCTACACGTTCATCTGGACAAAATTCTATTTTGGCAAAGTTCATTTTTGCACGTGGTTCGAGGCGTTAAGGTTTTGACTCAACGAGGTAGGATCCTAGACTCTCATGTCTTATAAGGGTGCTACATGTAATCGTGTGTATTTTTACCGTTTAAAAATACATAAAAATCGATTTATAAGTTGGGTTTTGGTTTAAAATCGTTTTTGGATGTTTTTGATTGGATGGAATCGGGCTTCGAGTGTTTCTCTCAAAGTTTTGTGGTAGTTTTGGGCTTGTGTTTGTCCATGGGTTGCTAAAGGGGTGTTTGGATGGTTTAATTTGGGGCTGAGAAGCTTATTCCGTAGCTAGGGTTCGCTTTTCGCCATTGCCATGTTCCCTGTTCAAAAATTTGAAATTTTCTTCTTTTGTGTCGACACAATTTCTGTTGGTGTCGACACTTTTTTGTTTGTGTCGACACATTTTCTGCTGCTGTTTGTGTTGTTACTCTCGGTTTTTTTGTGTCGACACCTGGGTTGTTTGTGTCGACACCTCCGCTGTTGGTGTTGACACATTTTCTGTTTGTGTCGACACCTTCGCTGTTTGTGTTGACACATTTCTTGTTTTGTCAACACTGTAACACACAAATTTCGAGCCTGCAATAATGAACACAAAAAAAGAGTGCACAAAATAATATTTTATTAATTTAAATAAAATGGTACAATCATCTGTGATTTAACATTGAATACAATAGTGAACCTTTGATTCAATCTCTGAATCAGTTACAATCCGACGGCTAAAATAGCTTATCGTAGAATTGAACTGTTTGTCGAATTTTCTCCAAATCTTCCAATAAAGAATATGGCAAAAAGAGTCTGCCGTGGGCTTTGAATGGCTTGATCTTAAACAAACTTGAATTATCTCCTCGAAATGAAGACACGAACAACACGATCTTCGTGAGATTTGATCCGTAGAGCATGCTTAATTTGTGAACTTATCGACAAATCAGCACATTTTTTTAAAGGGCTTGATGATCCTCCACGAGAACTGTGAGACCCTGTACCGTGTCTTTTTATATTATATACATATTTGGTGTTTTTTTACGCATATTTAGAATTTTTTCTTCTATATGTTTTTAAGCGTTTTGATGTATGATCGAGTTTATCTGAGTATGCTGGGTTGGTCCTGGGGGTTGCAGGGAGTTACGGTGCGAATTTCAAAAATTAAAAAATATATATATTTTGAAGGCCTATAAATATCTGCAGTTAGATATTTGAAAAGATATTTTCAAAACTTAACTCCTAAGTTTCCTCCAGTTTTCTCTCTGCCTTCTCTCTAACTTTTTGGGAGCCCGGGGCTTTGTTTTCGACGGACCAACAGTCAATCCTTGTTATAGGCATTGTGCTCTACGCATCCATCTGGACGGAACTTCATTTTGATGAAGCTCAATTTGCACGCAAATCGAGGCATCGAGTTCTTGACTCACCGATGTAGGATTCTATACTTTAAAGTTGTAAGGGGGTGTCGTATGTAATCTTATGCATCTTTACCATCTTTTATTCATGAAAAGGTGTTTCATGTTTGGGAAAAGTGGATTTTTGGTTTAAAAACCTTTTTTCATCGTTTTGGTTGGATGAAAATGGTCTTGGATGTTTCTTTTGAAGCCTTTGGTGATAGGCTTGAGCGTGTGTGAGTTCATGAGTGTGAGATGGAAGCTTCAAGGCTTCATCTTGGGTTTAAAATGGCAAAATCGTAGGTGAAAAACATTTTTTGGGCTGCTTCGATCGACTGAACCCATGGGGTCAGTCAACTGGATCATGGTTTTGTGGGTTCGGTCGACTGAACCCATGGGGTCAGTCGACTGAACAGTGTTGCTGGGCATTTTGGCATGGTTTTCAGTGTGTTTCCAAGTCGACTGAACCTGGGCAGATGGGTTGCATCTTTGAAAATAATATTTTTGAAGGTTTGGAGCTGACCTGTGGGGTTGAGACTCAACTTTTAAAATGTTTTGATGAAAACCATGCATTTTCATGCTTTGATCTCCATGTGGATGGATGGATCTTGATCTCCATGTTGATGGATTGGATCTATTTATACATGTTTAATGTATAAATGTGAAAAAAGTTTTGGTTTTGATAAATAATTCTCTAGATGTACCGGGATAGCGGGTATTTGGCATGAGTTTCCCTCGATGAAAGTCCAGTAATATGCGTAGAGTAGGTACCTTGGTCCTTCAGGTTAATCCCCATAAACTAGGTGGTTAGGTGCTTTGTTAACTTGGGTTGTTGAACCTATAAACTAAGCTTTCACGTTGTGCTGGCTTCGTGTAGAACTTGCATTTACCTAACCGGTCCTACGATGTGTAGGGATTGGGTAAAGGGGCAGGAGTCTGTAGTTGCTACATCTGTCCCTTGTGACGGAATCGGTACATATGATTTCATTTTTTCTTTCCCCTCGGCTGTGTGGCCCAAGTGGAGCATGCTATTTTACCGATTTATTTTTTTTCTCGGTGTGTGTGATCCGAGTGGAAAATACCATTTGATTACAGTTTTCTTTAAATGTTTTTTGCATTAGTTATAATGCATGATTTTACTTGTGGTCGAGTTAGCTCCCCCCATATGATTGCATATCCTGCTTTACAGCTTTATAGTTTATTTCTATTGGGCTTCGGCTCACGGGTGGGATTTTCTGTACAAAACCATTTTCAGGTGATGATGTGGAGAATGATCTTGAGTAGATCATGTGGTGCCCATGGTGATAGATGGCATAAGATTTTTGTAGTTTTTCTTTTTGGTTTACCTGTTTCTGAAGGCAGGTTTTGTATGCCATAAGGTGATATACTATATGCGTATTGAAACTTTATGTTTACTGTTTATAAGAGATACATATTGGGTTTTCATTTGATTTCAACAGGTGAATTTGAATGTATGAAAACCTATTTTCATAAAGTTGGTATTTGGTGGATTTTCACGTGACCCTGGGTTTTGGGGCGTGACAACTTGGTATCAAAGCTCTGGGTTCGAATACCTAAGAGTCATGGGAACAGGGTTTATCACCTGGTGAGGTTGATTACTGATGCTTGCTTACATGTGTATAAATGTTTTTATGACATGCCGGTAGTTTGATAAGCATGATAGTTGGTGTACCTATGAGTCCAGGTTGGGTCTTGGGATGGGTTAGTCTTGTCTTTGGGCGTTTGGCCGACATGTTTTCTAGCAAGGAATTTGAATAGGTTATCCAAATTGACGCGTTTGTCTTGTTGATTCTCCTCGGTATGTGAGATGTGTTGCCTCACCTTAAGTGGTAATGTGTTAACCTGCTTACGTGTTTATGTTACGCAGTAGCATGTTGTATGAAAGCTTATCTCGTTATCTGCTTCATATAGAATTATGTCCACGCGGGGAGTGCGGGTCTGTGGCCGAGGTCGTGCTTATGTTCAGGTTCCAAAGGAGGGAGACGTTCATGCCCCATAGGAAGAGGTGGGCGGTGCTAACGTCATACAGGAGATGCTTGCCACGCTGAGAGCTATGGCTGAGGCATCCAAGGATGGAGTGAGGGCTCCTAAGCCAAGAGCCTCTGTGGCTATGAGGGAATTTTGGCAGTTGGATCGTCTGACCTTTTCTGGGGAGCTGGACCCCAAGGTTGCTACTGAGTGGTTGGAAGTGACCACAGCTATCTTCGATACTCTAGATATCGAGGAGGATGCTTTGCGTGTGCGGTTGGCAGGGTTCCAACTATGAGAAGATGCTAGAGAATGGTGAAAGTTTGCCAAGACTATGGTGGATGATATGTGGGCTGCTTTCACGGGAGTCTTCTTGGAGAAGTATTTCCTGAGATCTTCGAGAGATACATACCGAGAGGAGTTCCTTTCCCTTGTTCAAGGGAACCTTTCTGTGGTCCAGTATGAGGCTAAGTTCACGAATCTGTCGCGGTTCGCAGCTGAGAAGGTATCTATAGAGGAGTTACGCACTAGGAGGTTGGAGAGGGGCCTTCGACCTGCTATCAAGGACAGGATTGCAACTCTACGTTTGGATGTGTACATTACGCTAGTGGAAGCTGCTATTCGAGTAGAGAACTCGCTGGCAAAGAGCCGCAGAGTTAGAGAGAGTGGGAGTCAGCAGGGTAGTGGAGATGCACAGTTCCAGAGGCACGGGAGAAAGCGCTAGAGGTCGTCTGGACCTAGTTCTCATTTTGCCAAATCGTATCAGCCGCAGTCATCCACACCTGCACCTCCAGTGGCCTCGGCAGGAAGGCCAGAGTAGAGAGAGCTGATTTGTTATCGATGCGGACAGCTGGGGGATCGTTCAGTTGAGTGCCCGCAGAAGGGCCAGGTATGGAGCTCAGCATCTGTCCAGTCACAGATGAGAGACCCACCTATCTGCTTTGGGTGTGGTCAGTCCAAGCATATTAGCAGATACTGTCCCCAAAAAAGGAATGTTCCGAGTGCGACAGGAGTGCCAGTTACTCCATCTGCGCAAAGACGACAGAGTCCACAGCAACCTGAGGCCCAAACGTCTACGTTTGCAGAGAGAGGTACTTTAGCACAGTCTGTGAGGCATCCGACAACTTAGGGTTATGGTAGATAGACTAGACCACCACAGGCTAGGGCTTCTGTTCTTGCTGATAGCAGTGCTTCCAAAGCACCAGTTGCATCTGATGCTGCTGCTACTCTAGCCATGATCAAATGTACTCTTCTAGTCTTTAGATCATGGGCCAATGTCCTCATCGACACGGGAGCATCACATTCTTTTATCTCTTTTTCTTTTGCATCTGAATTGGGGTTACAGATAGACCCGTTGGGTAGTGCATTGAGTGTAGAGACCCCAGTCAGTGGGAATGTGGTGTTGAGTATAGTTTGCAGATCGTGTGAGTTAGGAGTCGCCGGTCGTTGTTTAAAGTTTGATTTTATCATTCTAGACATGACTACGTTTGATGTCATCCTAGGGATGGACTGGCTGACTACCTATCGTGCCTTTATAGATTGTTAGCGACAGAGGGTGTCGATCTGTACACCGAAGGGTGACTGCTTCTACTTTGTGGGTGTCGAGATGAGGGCTTGGTGTCTGTGCCAGGTGCTGCACGGGTTCGAGGGAACTTCGATTTCCACTTTTCTGCTCTCAAGTTGGATGAGCTAGGTGAGGTTCGAAGGGAGCTACCCCCTGTGGTTCGTGATTATCCAGATGTTTTCCCTGATGATCTGTTTGAGTTACCACCGAGCCGAGATGTGGAGTTCTCTACTGATCTTGTTCCAGGAGCAGCTCCTATCTCTATGCCATCATATCGCTTTGCACCTGCTGAGTTACGAGAACTCAAGGTACAATTGCAGGAATTTCTTGACAAGGGGTTTGTATGGCCGAGTGCGTCGCCGTAGGGAGCACCAGCTTTGTTCGTGAAGAAGAAGGATGGGTCTTTGAGACTGTGCATAGATTACAGGAAGCTGAATCAGGTAATGGTCAAGAACAAATACCCTATGCCTAGGATTGATGACCTATTTGATCAGCATAGAGGATTGCGCTGCTTTTCGAAGATTGACTTGAGGTCAGGGTATCACCAACTGAGGATTAGGGACGAGGACATAGCGAAGACCGCCTTTCGGACTTGTTATGGTCACTACAAGTTTTTGGTCATTCCATTCAATTTGACGAACGCCCCTGCGACTTTTATGGGTTTGATGAACCGTATTTTTCACCCTTATCTGGATAGTTTTTAGTGGTATTCGTGGATGACATTTTGATCTATTCACCCATGAGGGAGATGCATGAGGAGCATCTGCATGTTGTTTTGCAGCTTCTGAGAGAACATTTCTTGTATGCAAAGTTTGAGAAGTGCGAGTTTTGGATGTCAGAGGTGAGATTCCTTGGACACGTGGTGTCGAAGGATGGGGTATCAGTGGACTCGTCAAAGACTTATGCTGTGATGGACTGGCAGCGACCGAAGAACGTCTTGGAGATTTGTAGTTTCCTAGGTTTGACAGGTTATTATCAACGGTTCATTAAGGACTTTTCCAGGTTGGCAGCTCCGATGACGCGCCTGATGCGAAAGGGAGTTGTGTTCATGTGAAGCGAATCCTCTAAGTCAGCCTTCCAGGAGTTGAAGAGGAGATTGACCAGTGCGCCAGTGTTGATTACTCCAGAGCGAGGCCTATGGTGTATTGTGATGCATCACACAACAGTTTGGGATGTGTATTGATGCAGGGAGGTAAGGTTGTAGCCTATAACACACGATAGTTGAAGACACACAAGAAAAACTACCCGACCCATGATCTGGAGTTAGCAGTTGTGGTCTTCGCCTTGAAGACGCAGCATTATCTATATGGTGAGCACTTTGAGATTTTCTTTGATCACAAGAGCTTAAAATACTTGTTTTCGCAGAAAGACTTAAACCTTCACCAACGACGATGGATGGAGTTGTTGGGAGACTACGACTTTGATTTGCAGTACCTCCCAAAAAAGGCAAATGTGTTAGCTGATGTGCTCAGTAGGAAATCTCATGGTTCGTTAGCTTTTGTGGCTATACGAGATTGGGATATGCTTAGAGATGTTGGGGAGTTTAATCTGTGTCTCGGAGAAACAAGGGCAGTTGCAACCTTATATTCAGTAACTTCACAACCCGCATTGGTTGCACGTGTGTTAGAGGCTCAGCGAACTAATCAGGAGGCTCAGATGATACAGGACCGTATTACTAGTGGAAAGGACACAGCAGGATAAACGGTGGGTTCAGATCAGGGTTTGAGGTTGACAGGGAAACTGTTTGTGCCAGAGTCATGCCGTGTTGAGCTGCTACATGATTTTCATCATTCACATCTTGTAGTGCATCCCGGAGGCACGAAGATGTATCACGACTTGCGCCGTCAGTTCTGGTGGACGGGAATGAAGAGAGACGTGATCCGATTTGTGTCTCGGTGCCTTACTTGTCCGCAAGTAAAGGTGCAACACCAGGGACAGGCAAGATTGTTACAGCCATTGCCTATATCTGAGTGGAAGTAGGAGAATATCACAATGGATTTTGTATCGAGACTTCCTCGATTGCCGATAAGACATGATGCTGTTTGGGTTGTGGTTGATAGGCTGACGAAGTCGGCATATTTTCTTCCCATTCGAGTACGGGATTTTGTGGACAGATTGGGTAGGTTGTATGTTCGGGAGATAGTCCGACTACATGGAGTACCGGTGACTATTATTTCTAATCGAGACCCGTGCTTTACATCGCACTTTTGGTAGAGTCTTCAGATGGCTTTGGGGACGAGCTTGACTTTCAGCACAACTTTTCACCCACAGACCAACGGACAGTCTGAGAGGACCATCCAGATTTTAGAGGACATGTTGAGAGCCTGTGTGCTTAATTTTTGGGGTTCTTAGGAGGACCATCTATCATTAGCAGAGTTTGCATACAACAGCTATCAGTCCAGTATTTTGATGTCACCGTATGAGGCTTTATATGGTAGACCGTGTAGATCGCCTGTGTGTTGGACAGAGGTAGGAGAGACCACTGTTTTGGGACCTGACCTAGTGCGGGAGACGACCGAGAAGATTGCAGTGATTCATCAGCATCTGGTGACAGCACAGAGCCGCCAGAAGAGTTATGCAGATCAGAAGAGGAGACCTTTGGAGTTTGCAGCGGGAGATCATGTGTTTCTGAAGGTCTCGCCACGTAAAGGGTTGATGAGATTTGGCCGTAGAGGGAAGCTATCACACGCGCTTTATTGGACCATTCGAGATCCTGAAAAGGATTGGGGTGGTTGTGTTAGGAATGTATACTAAAAGACATACTCTTTTGGTATTTTATTCTTGATCCCTGGCATATTAATGAGAAACATTTGAGATATTTTTGCATTCGTGGTTTCATATTTATA
>JAOTRH010453363.1:0-30027 GCA_034768845.1 Heliamphora exappendiculata | reverse complement strand
ACCTAAAATTTGTAAGGAAAGAAACATATTGGTTTTATCTTGGCGTTGAAAGAAGAAGTTGTTCAATCAAGGGGCGTTGAAGGTGGGCTGGTGAGGGAAGAATTTTGAATTGTAACCAAAAATAGGGTAGGCTGGAGCGTAAGGTGTGCGTATAAATACCAGAGGGATTTGAAACTTTTCTGTGCAAGAAAGAGAGAAAGAAACAGAGAGAAATAGAGGATGTGAGTTACCGACAAACCAGCTCAGCCTCGGCGCCTCCTTCAGCCACCGCCGGCACCGACGACCTCTGACGCTACCCCTGACGCCGCCGGCGACCACCGACGCCACCCACCGCCGCCGCTGTCCTCCTCTTCTCTCTCTGTGGTCCGTATCTCTCTCTCTCTCTCTCCCCGATCTCCCTCTCCGTCTGTCCGATCTCTCTCTCCCCTCTCTCCGCCTGTCGAAAACCCTCCCGCCCCACCGGCGACCTTCGTCGGCGCCGTTGGCACCTCCGACGAACGCCGAACCCCTGTTTTGGCCGCACTGTCGCTGTCTGAGTTTTTGATCCAACGGGTTAGTTTTTGTTTTGGGTTTACTGATGATGTTAAGCCACTGTTTGGGTTAGTTTGGATTTTTGTTAGCTTAGGCTTGTTTGGTTGAGTTCAATTTCTATGTAGGTTATGTTTTATCATATTAAATTTTATTTGGTCATATGTTTTATAAATTAATTTATTATTAAGTTATTATTTTGTAGTAATAATAACAATAATATTACGTTTAATTACTTGTTATATAAAAATAAATAAATAAATAAATAATAAAATAGTTTACACTAAAAGTTTTAAAAGTTAAAAAAAATTTCTTATGAAAACCAAATTTTAAATGGTAATAATTTTAAAAGAATAATAATAATTAAATATTCATTGAAAATAAATATTTTACAAATAAATTTAATTAGTTGTCTTTAATGTAACAAAATAATATTAGTTTTAAAAGAAAAATGATAATAAAGATATTATTAATAATATAATGATTTAAATGTGATTTTAAAAATAAAGTATAACGATTAAACTTTATAAAATTTTATTAACAAGGTTTTGAAATGAAATTGTTTATATTTAATAATTTTAAGAAAAACAAATGGAGTTTTGCCAAATTAAAATTTAAGATAAATTAAAATAAAAAGTTTTACAAAAATATAATGTTATGAATTTTTAGAGTTTAATAAAATAGCCTAAGAAAATAAATACATAAATACATAAATATTAAATATATAAATATATTCTATGGACTCAAGTTAAAAATTAAATAAAAATTAAATCTAAGAAAAACATTTTTAACCAAATAAATTTAAGAAAATAAGTCTTGTAACAATAATTTAAATTAGAATCTTATAATTATAAATATACTATATTAAATAACTTTTATGAAATAATCATACAATTTTAATGTCAAAATTTAAAAATAAAATTGAATAACTAAAATATTGTTTATGTACTTCTTTTAGAGTTGGAGTTATAAAGAATCACAATTTATGCTAGATTATGTGAGTCGCTGATATCTGAATTAGTTTTTATTTCACGTGAATATTGAAAATGATGAATAAATGAATGAAATGATATGAATGAATGATAGAATGATAGGTTAAACGACGTCCTAACCGCTGGGGGACGTTAAGCGTACCAGCGATGCGAGGCAATAAGGGTGGGGTCACGGCCAAGTGACTTAAAGAATGATCATGTTCACTGTATTAAATATGGGGTTGCTTCCTACTAAATTCTGGCAAACCGTTTAATATATACTATTCTAACACTGTGGTATAATTAATAATTCAGATATCATTGAATTCACACTAGTATTACTAATGAATATTGACCAATTTCATGTGACACGTAAAAGCGTGAAAATTCAGTAATTGAAGAACAAAAAGTGCAAGTTGTTTTTCAGTTCCTATAATTACCTTTTGTTTTTCTTCTGTGGAATATTGTTTTCATAGTTAAAAGCTCTGGAATTTTATGTTGAAAACTTATCAGTTAGAAATGATTTAATAAATCTATTTTTGCACTTGGATATTTTCAAACAAATCTTATTTTTCTTTAGAATGAGGAAAAAAAGTTAAGATAAAGAGGCATTTAGTGGGTTTTGACTCACTGGCCGGTCACGAACGCCATGTTTTAAAATGGGTCGTGACAAATCATCCATACTAACAAATTGAACATACCTATTAAAAGATTGTCGGGAAAGGATTGGGAGGAAAGAAAGGAAAAGGGGTTATGTTTTAATTGTGATGAGAAGTATGTAAAGGTTCATGTCTGTAAGAAAAGACAATTTTTTCTCTTGGAGGCTGAACAAGAAACAACTGAGGAAGAACACTTAAACGAGGATTTAAATGTATAGGCTAAAGAATCAGAGGTTGATAAGGAAGAGGGAATGGTGATTTCTCTGCATGCTTTGGCAAGTAGCACTTTCTATCGTACTATGAAGATCAGAAGAAATATCAAGAAAAGGTTAGTCATGATCCTCATAGATTCTGGAAGTACTCACAATTTCTTGGATCCCCATGTCGCGAAGAGAACTAAATGTGAGGCACAACCTACTTATCCATTATCAGTATCTGTGGCTAATGGAGAAAGATTGAGCAGTGTGACTGAGTGCAAAAATTTCAGTTAGGAGATGCAAGGAAGTCATTTTAATACTGACATGAGAATCTTGCCATTGGGAGATTGTGATATGGTGTTAGGAGTCCAATGATTGTCAACCCTTGAACCTGTGACTTGGGACTTTAAATAATTAACCATGGAGTTTAATGGGAAGGGAAGGAGACATGTGCTGAGAGGTAGCAAACCAAGAGAACCAAGGTTGATCCACTGCAAAAACCATAACAAACTATTGAATAAGAGCTCTCAAGGAGCAGTGGCACAGTTGCTTATGCTACATTCAGACCAGGAAGCTGATTTTCTAATAAAAGACTCTACAAATCAGGAGAAGGAGGATATTCTTCAAAAGTATGTTGATGTATTTGCTGAGCCTATAGGATTGCCTCCATCAAGGACACATGATCATAGGATACCACTACAACTAGGACCTAAGGCAGTTAATGTTCGACCCTACAGATATTCTTATATTCAAAAAAATAAAATAGAAAATTTGGTACAAGAAATGCTGTCTACTAGTATTATCAGGCTAAGTACCAGGCCCTTCTCATCCCAGTGTTGTTGGTTAAGAAGAAAGACATTACCTGGAGGTTTTGTGTGGACTACCGAGCTTCAAATAAAGTCACCATTAAGGATAAGTTTTCCATTCCCATTATTGATGAATTACTGGAAGAGCTGTGTGGTACTTGTTATTTCTTTAAATTAGACTTAAGATCTGGTTACCATCAGATCAAGGTGCATCAATCGGACATCCATAAAACTGCTTTTAGAACACACAATGGGCATTTCGAATTCTTGGTTATGCCTTTTGGGCTAACCAATGCTCCATCAACATTTTAGCCTTTAATGAATGATATATTTAGACCCTTCTTGAGGAAATTCATTTTGGTGTTTTTCGATGATATCCTAATATATAGCCCCAATTGGAAGAAACACCTCAGCCATGTGGAAATCACCTTGCAGTTGTTAAGGTCCAACTCATTGTATGCCAAAAGATCTAAATGCAGCTTTGATAAAATTGAAATTGACTATTTGCGTCATTTGATCTCTGCCCAAGGGGTGGCTACTAACCCAGCCAAGGTCCAATGCATGTTACAATGGCCTGTGCCTACCAATTTAAAATCACTTCGAGGTTTTCTAGGCCTTACAGGGTACTATAGAAGATTTGTTCAGAATTATGGTAAGGTGTGCAGACCCCTCACTGACCTTTTAAAAAATGATGCATTCAAATAGAATGATCAAGCTGAGACAGCCTTCTTACAACTTAAGGAGTTAATGACCCAGACATATGTTTTGGCCCTACTAGATTATAATTAAGACTTTGTGGTTGAATGTGATGCCTCAGGTAATGGCCTAAGAGCAATCTTCATGCAAAATGGAAGGCCGATAGCTTTTTTGAGTAAATTGTTGGCACCTAAAAACCAGGCCCTTTCTACATATGAAAAGGAGTTACTGGCTGTGGTAACTGCAGTTCAGAGGTGGAGACACCATCTACTTGGCAGACACTTCATTATCAAGACGGATCATCATAACCTCAAGTACTTATTGGAACAGAGAATTTCGACCCCTTCGCAGCAAAAATGGTAGGCCAAACTATTGAGTTTTGATTATGAAATTGTTTATAAAATGGGTAAGGAAAATTTGGTAGCTGATGCTCTTTCTCGGGTGCATGAAGAGCACAACTCTGCTAACCTACCAAACCAGGTCAATACAGGAGGGCTGAGTGCCATTTTAGTGTTGCAGCATCAATGGGTAGAAGAGTTGAAGGACAGTGTAGCACAGGACCCAGCATTACAACAGGTCATTCAAGGATTGCTTCAAAGGACTCCCCCTCATTCTAGGTATACTTGGGAGAATGGCTTGTTCACTTATAAAGGTAAACTGGTGGTAAGAAATAATGCGAAGCTAAAGGGCAAGATTCTCCAAGAATTCCACAACTCTGTTATTGGGGGACAGTCAGGTATTAGCAAGACCTTACATAAGATCAAAAGATCTTTTTATTGGAAAGGAATGAAAAGGGAAACTCAGGCCCATGTTAACCAATGTGATACATGCCAAAAAGTGAAAATTAAGAACATCAAATCCCCAAGGCTTTTGCAGCCTCTTCCTATTCCCCAATATAATTGAATTGCTATAGTTATGGATTTTATAGAGAGACTACCAAACTCTCAAGGAAAGACTGTTATCCTACTAGTCATTAATAGACTAAACAAGTATGCTCACTTCTTAGCCTTAACTCACCCTTACACAGCTGCAGAGGTAGCTCGATTGTTTCTTGATAACATTTATAAACTACATGGGTTACCTACAAGCATAGTTTCGGATAGAGACCCAGTTTTTACAAGCAAGTTTTGGAAGGAACTCTTTACTTTTTTGGAGGTTCAATTGAACCTTAGCTTTAGCTATCACCCTCAAAGTGACGGCTAGTCGGAGGTACTCAATCACTGTCTTGAAAACTATTTGAGATGTATGGTAGTTGATAAGCCTCGAAGTTGGGTCAGTTGGTTAGCTCTTTCCGAATGGTTGTATAATACTTCTTATCACTCAGCTACCAAATTGACTCCTTTTGAAGTGGTTTATGGACAGTCCCCTCCCCACCCTAGTCAGGCTTGGTTGAAAGAGTCTAATGTGGCAGCAGTTGATGAATTGTGCAAGGATAGAAGGATTATGATGCAGTATCTAAAGGAGCACCTTCAACATGCTCAGAAATAGGATGAAAACATTTGCGGATAACCATCGAACTAATAGAGAGTTTGAGGTCGGAGATTGGGTGTATCTTCGTCTTCAACCTTATCGACAGTCCTCCATGGCTTTTTGCCAAAATTTCAAACTTTCTCCGCAATATTTTGGTCCCTATCGCGTATGTCAAAGGATTGAAAAGGTGGCGTACAAATTTCAATTGCCCGAGGGATCTAAAATTCATCCTGTGTTCCATGTGTCTTGGTTGAAGAAACACTTGGGTCAGCATGTGGTGGTCCAACAACAATTTTCGCCTGCAGACTTGGAGGGCAAAATGAAGGTAAAACCTGTGGCTGTTCTGGATTAGAAGACTGGTGAAAAGAGGCAATCAACCTGTGACCCAACTTCTCATCCAGTGGTCGAACTTGTTCAAGGAGGACGCTTCGTGGGAAGATTGGGCATTCATCAAGTAAAATTTTCCCACGTTTCAGCCTGGAGGACAAGTCTATTTCGAAAGGGCAGGAAATGTTAGAAATTGTAATTGGCAGGGGAAGAAATGGGACATCGGTTGTCAGTTAGCGTTAGTTAGCTTCTATATTCAAAAGTTAGTCAGAGGTGGAGGGAGTTAGTCGTAGCTGAGCTGGAGGGCCGAATAAATAAGGAAACAAGGGAGAGAACATGGCAGCAGAAATTTGTTAATTTAGTTTTAAATAAAATTTCTTTTCCTTCGTAGATCTCTCAATCTTCTTTCTTAGCTTGAATCCTATCACACACACACACAGCCTATGAAAGAAAAACTCAGCACATACTAATTTCTCCTTCATTATTCCCAAACCTATAAATCAAAAATTATATTCATATCTGATTTTGTTAAAACCCTAAAATTGTTCTATCTCCAATTGCACACACTAAATACATCATGTCGAAAATATATACAAATATCTTGCAGACACCCTACACATACATACATACATACATACATACATACAGAGAGAGAGAGATATATATATATATATATATAGAGAGAGAGAGAGAGAGAGAGAGAGAGAGAGAGAGAAACCTGGGAGAATATAGTAATCCCTAAACAATTGAAACGTCAATTCTTAAACCTAACAAGAAGTGAAAACTGGGGAGAGACGGTGATCGTCGAACAATTTGTAAAGCGAAATTTGAAACCCTAACCCGGTTTCTTATAAAAAAAAGTAGATCGGTTCGGTTGTGAATTGGACGTAGTTACGGTTTAGTCGAGTCTTTGTCTTTTGATGCAAATCAGTTTAAGGTGTTTTTGAGCTCGTACCTATAATCCTCAACTGTCTAAACCAATTAGTTCGTTCCGTACCATTTACATCTTTTGTTTTTATTTTTAATAAAAATCAAATAACATTTTACTTGTTTTTGTTAAAAATACAAAAAAAATTATATTTGACATACATATTTTTGTAAAATTTTATCCAAAATAAGCAGTGAGTGAAGAGATTAGTTGAAAGTTGTAATCAATGGCATTAAAGTGACGACAGGTGGGGCTAACGGGGACTAGAAATAGATTTAAAAATTTAATCTACCAAAAAAAATCAAAGATCTCATTTGGTTCTATTTCAATGAAAAAATCTTAACAAATCATCACAAACTTATTAGGACCTCAATAGCGACCCTACCTGCTCTAGATGTGGGGACCACATTGAAGGCATTGACCAACTCCTCAGATTTTGTGAGACATGATTCTGTTTTTAGTTATTAATTAAACAATTATGTGAATTTTAACCCACGTTGTATATAATTTGGCATATGTACATTTCACATGAGTGTATCGCTGGTAGACCAGGCAACTTTTGTCAAACCTTATTAAACATGTCGGTGTGCGTAGAGACCAAAGAAATTAATTCGGGGTTACTTTTAAAATTTTGTTTTTGTTTTTGAGAAAGAGTAAACTTTAAATTAATCTATGTGAAATATTAATTATAAAAGTGTAATATATATATATATATATATATATATGTGTGTGTGTAATATAATGGTGTAATAAATATATAAGGTAATAAAAAATTATCTTCATATCTGATTTTGTTAAAACCCTAATATTGTTCCCTCTCCAATTGCACACACTAAATACGGCATATCGAAAATACATACGAATATCTTGTAGACACCCTACATATACATATATAGATAGATAGATAGAGAGAGAGAGAGAGAGAAACCTGGGAGAATATAGTAATCCCCAAACAATTGAAACGTCAATTTTTAAACCTAACAAGAAGTGAAAACTGGGGAGAGACGGTGTTCGTCGAACAATTTGTAAAGCGAAATTTGAAACCCTAACCCAGTTTCTTATCAAAAAAGTAAATCTGTTCGGTTATGAATTGGACGTAATTACGGTTTGGTCGAGTCTTTGTCTTTAGATGCAAATCGGTTTAAGGTGTTTTTGAGCTCGTACCTATAATCCTCAACTGTCCAAACCAATTAGTTCGTTTTGTACCATTTACATCTTTTGTTTTTATTTTTAATAAAAATCAAATAACATTTTATTTATTTTTGTTAAAAATACAAAAAAATTATATATGACACACATATTTTTGTAAAATTTTATCCAAAACAAGCGGTGGGTGAAGAGATTACTTGAAAGTTGTAATCAGTGGCATTAAAGTGACGACAGGTGGGGCTAACTGGGACTAGAAATAGATTTAAAAATTTAATCTACCAAAAAAAATCAAAGATCTCATTTGGTTCTATTTTAATGGAAAAATCCTAACAAATCATCACAAAACTTATTAGTTTCTCAATAGCGACCCTACCTGCCCTAGATGTGGGGACCACATTGAAGGCATTGACCAACTCCTCAAATTTTGTGAGACCTGATTTTGTTTTTAATTATTAATTAAATAATTATGTGAATTTTAACCCACGTTGTTTATAATTTGGCATACGTACATTTCACATGAGTGTATCGCTGGTAGACCTGGTGACTTTTGTCAAGCCTTATTAAACATGCCAATGTGCGTAGAGACCCAAGAAATTAATTCAGAGTAGATGCAACCGATGCTTTGGAAGCACTGCGATCAGCAAGAACATAGGCCATGGCCTGTGGTGGTCTGGTCTGTCCACCATAACCCTGAGTCGATGGCTGTCTCACCGACTGTGCCGAAGTACCTCCCTCTGCAAACCTGGATGTCTGATCCCTAGGCTGCTGCGGAGTCTGTCGCCTCTGTACAGCTGAAGCAACTGGCGCTCCTGTCGCACCCTGAGCATTCCTCTCATGGGGATAATATTTGCGAATATGCCCGGACTGGCCACACCCAAAACATATAGGTGGATTTCTTGCATGTGACTGGACCGACGCTGAACTCTGGACCGGGCCGTTTTGTAGGCACTCAACTGAACGATGTCCCGGCTGTCCACAGCGATAACAAATTAGCCCTCTCTGCTTTGGCCTTCCTGCCGAAGCCACTGAAGGTGTAAGTGCAGACGACTGCGGCTGAGATGATCCGACAAAACGAGAACTAGGTCCAGACGACCTCTGGCGCTTTGTCCCACGCCTCTGGAACTGTGCATTCCCACTGCCCTGCTGATTCCCACTCTCTAGCATCTTCTCGTAGTTGGAACGCTGCCAACTTTATGCACAAAGCATCCTCCTCGATATCTAGAGTATCGAAGATCAACGTGGTCACTTCCAACCACTCAGTAGCCATCTTTGGGTCCGGCTCCTCAGCAAAGGTTGGAGGATCCAACCGTCGAAACTCCCTCATGGCCACAGAAGCCCTTATCTTAGGAAGCCGCACCCTAGCCCTGGTCGCTTCTGCCATAGCTCGCATAGTGGCAAGCATCTCGTGGACAACGTCAGCATTGCCCACTTGTTCCTATGGGGCATGAACGTCTCCCTCCTCTGGAACCTGAACATCTGGAACCTGATCATAAGTACGGCCTCGGCCACGACCCCGTTTCGCACTCCCCGCGTAGATATTGTTCTATAGGAAGCAATATAAACAGGATAAGGTTTCCTACAACATGTTACTACGTAACAGAAACACATAACGCACATTAGCATGCTATTACGTAGCCACTAAAGGTTATGCGAACACATCTCACATACCGAGGAGAACTAAAAAGACGGACTCATCCATTCAGATAAGCTTGCACCCCTTGATTGCAGGAAGTGAACTGGTCTGGCCTCATTCCTAAGCCGACGGCCGTTCTCAGTGGGCAGACATTCAGAGAAGATCCGTTGTCAACAAGGGTCATCGGGACCCATTTTTTCAAGCACTTGACGGTGATGTGAAGCGGCTTATTGTGGCTTCTTCCCTCAGTAGGCAGATCTTTATCAGAAAAGGAAATGACATTCGGTTCAATGGCTGGTAAGATGAGCCCAATTAATTGTTCTGGGGTTGCTTCTATCGGGATAGTAGCCTTGTTCAAAACCTTCAACACAGCTTGTCGGTGTTTGTGCGAGGCCATCAGTAGCCCCCAGATCCTGTTATTGTGTCACCGGTCTTTCTTACTTCGTTCACAGGCAGAGGGCTATCAGATGCCCACAAATCGCCCAAATCAGTTATCGCCAGTCTTCTTTTCCTTTCTTCGTCATCTTCGATAACCCAGGTATTGTCAATCTCCTCCCAGATGTCCTCATCAATAAAGCCCACTTGTTGCTCCTGAGCGGCCCAAAAGTCAACCCACTCGGTCCCATCTGATTTTAGCGCAATCCTCACCAGCCAGTAGGATTGCATGTCATCAACGTGTACCTCTTCCTCAAAAAGTTGGGGAAGGGTGATTCCATCGAGCACATGGCCAAATCCATAAGGCCGAGTCAGGTAATCCAATGGCCATTCATCTTCTTCATTGTGCTCCTCCTCTTGCTGGTATGCTTGGACTATCGGTTGATACCATTCCCAGGCATTATCGTTCCATTCTTTCCCCTATCTCGGCTGCCTCTAATCATCATGATCAAGCATGTCATCTGATCCACATCTATTGAAACGCGAGGGCGTGGCAGGTATGCTGAACAGATGTGTTGAATTGGATCCTCCTATTCTCCCAACGGCATGTAGTTTACCCCAGCCTGCCTCGCATGATTTAGCAGTGGGTTTGTGGTGACATTCAGCTTTGGGGTGACTAATGGAGGAGGGATCACCTTGTTTTTAATGAGGTTCTTGATTTCTTGGCGGAACCTCATACACTTGTCGGTTAGGTGTCCATAGCCCTGATGAAAAGCGTAGTATTGAGAGGCATTGTACCTTTATGGCAAGGGATCAGCACTGGCCTGGGGTCTAATTGTTTGAGGAGTCCTTTCTCAACCAGCCGGTTCAGAGCAGTGGATAACGGAATGTTGAGTGGGGTAAAAGTTCATCGCGACTGTTGCTGTGTTTGCTGACTATTACTTGATTGCTGAAAGTTGTTTGTTTGATGAGTGGAGGAAGAAGGGTTCAAAAGGTTTACCTCGCCCGTGCGGGACACGAGGTTAGTTGTGGCAGGTTGATTTGCGGGAAAAGTCCTTCTTGGTGGTTTCTGGCTGGATTCTATCTTCTCAATATCACCGGCTTGGATAGCATCCTCAATTTGCACCCCTGCGTCAAACAGCTGTTCAAAGGTGGAAAGTGGCTGCGTAATGAGGTAGCACTTCAACGGAGACTGTAGGTCCTTTACTACCATCCTTACTTGTTCCTTTTCAGAAGGTCGGCTTGTCATTTTAGCGGTCTTGCCTCTCCAGCAAGTCAGAAAGTCAATAAAAGACTCCCGATTCTCTTGCCGGGTTGATTCAAGCTCTCGAGTAGTGACGTCCAGCTGAACGTTGTCGCTGTACTGGCTAATGAAGGCAGTGGCTATATCCTTCCAAGTTTTAGTTTTGGCCACTTCAAGAGAAAGAAACCACCTCTGCGTAGCTTCAGAAAGCGACCGATGGAATAACTGAGCCTTAAGCTGATCATCGATCCCCATAGGGGATAAGGTCCCAACATACATTCTCAAATGAATACACGGATCCCCAGTGCCATCCAACTTTTTTATTTCTGGCATCTTAAACTTTTTGGGCAATTTTACATCTGGGAATAGGCACAGACCACCTATGTCCAGCATATATTCTTCTATTCATTTAGCTTTCCTCAGCACCTTTTCCATCCGGTCAATCTTTTCTGTCAGCGCTAATTCCTTGGTCTGAGCAGTATTCTCATCTTCTATCACGATCGGGTGGGGACCTCGAGGTGGTATAACAACCAGCGATATTTCTGGCCCTTGGTTGTCATTCCAGAAATCTTCGCCATTCTCGTTCACATTGTCTGACTGTCCATTCACACCAAACATGCGGGCCTGAATTGCTTGTATATGTGCCTGGAACTAGTTTTGAGCTTGGGTTTGTTGCTCCACAGCTCGTTGTATCTCAGTAATAGCCCTCATCAGGGCTGTCAAATTAACTTCATTTTCTATCATGTCGATTGATTCAGATACTCTGCGCAGTCTGCCTGTTTTTGATTTTACCCAAACTCGTGTCAACTGTACTCTTCCCGGATCAATGGTAACTCACAGAAAAACCTAGATCCCACAAGCAGAATAACCAGTCTCAGGCATTTTGCAAATGAACGTTTAGACAACAGACAACAGATATTCCTGATACTCAAAATAGCTGAAACTGAAATAATACCTCTGTCGGGCTCATACCACCAGCATAACAACTGAAAATCCAGAACGAGAACCAAAGGGAATAGATCAACCAAGTTCTAGGAGAAAGGTTTTGTTTAAGCGGACGGCGTCCCGGCAAGACGACAGTTCTAACCCTCAAGAGACTGGTTCGACCTATGATTCCAAAGGGAAACGGGCAGCACTCCGTCAGGGAAACAGATCTAACTCTCTAGGATTCTGATAAAAAATAGGCAGCACAATGGTAAGGAGAAAGGACTAACTCACATAGGTATGTCAAGGGTTTGAGAGAAGCGAGCCTAAACAAAGGAGGAGAAAACCAACATGATCCCGAGAAGAAAACTACTATGTGAAGGCCAAATATGGTGAAGAATAAAGACTCGGGTAAGAACCCGAAGGGGAAACTAACTTAAATGAAGAAAAATAAGAAAACCCGAGCCAAACCCATGAAAAGAACTAGCCTAATCCAAATAAATAATCCTAACAATATACAATCAAAACATACAACAAAGAAAAATACATAATCCTACTAGGGTTAACAGTACCTAATTGGGGGATTCTATATTCACTATATGCAAAATGTCGAGTTTGGTCAATTTGAACAGGGTACCTTCTGAATAGAGCTGGGTATATACCTTCCATGCCTAAAATGGTGCAGGACATGGTCAAATAGTATGCCTGAACCCTTTTACTGTACCTATGGAAGCATACAGTCAGCAAGGGTTGCCCGTCTTCCCAATAATCCCCGAAACAGATTAACGTTCAGGGTATCGGGTCGACCAAGCAGGGGGGTTGAAGAACAATGCATACGCATGCCAAAATGAAAATGATAAATTTTATTAGGGACCAATGATGCTTTTGAGTCTAGCACTCTTATTTGATTTTTGAAATCAGTCCTTGGCAGAGTCGCCAGAAAATAATGTGGCTTTGTGATTTAGGGGTCAAAAATAAGGGCAGTCAGAGATGTTTTGAAAAATATTTTAAACACTTTGAAAATCAAATGTTGAAAACCCTTTTTGTTGAAAATAGAGTCGCCACTTAGTTTTTGAGAAAAACTAAGAAAAATAAAATTAGCTACTGATCTTGAAAAGGTTAACTAGAGAAAAAGGGTTCATGGGTTAAGGTACGAATCGGAGAAGGTGTTAGGCACACCATTCGCCCAACCGTAAGGTTGGCCTATACTAATCATCATTAGTTCTTTAATAAAATTTCTCAAATGCATGCAAATAAAAAAATAAAGGTAAAGAGAGAACATCCAAAATGAAGTATAGAAAATACATAAAATATGTACATAACACTCCAAAATAAATAAGTGTCAAAAGAAAATTTCTAAATCCTATGGCATGCAATTTCTATCTAAAGGATACATGGAACACATACCCACATGCAATATTGTTTAAACAATCTAAATTAGCATAATTTTGTTTAAAAAAATAAAAAATATGCTAGAAGTTGGCAAAAATTACCTAAACATAGATTGCTATAAAAGAAAAATTTAAACTATCATAAACATGCTTTCAAATAAAGAAATTAAAATTTGCATATCACCAAAATTAACTAGATTAACATTAACATGATGAACTAATAAAGAAATAAAAAAGGTAAAATAAGGAATGCATAAAAGAGAAAATTGCTATATTAAAAGAAAACCCATTCAACAAAGAAATTTAAAATAAGAATTTTATAACAAAAGAGAATTTAAAGATTTGAAAGAAAAGAAAAATATCACAAAAGAAAATTTATGCTAAAATAAAAAAGTTAGAAAATATTTATTTAAACTATTAAAAGAAAACCTAACTATTCATATTTTATATTCAAAAAAAAGAAAAAAAAAAGCAAAAGAAACGAGAATTACATTTCAAAAATAAGGATGTGATTTAAAGACTTTTTATGATTTTTATGGTTAATAAAAATAAAAACGAAAGATAAAATAAAGTTATGAGAAAATAAAATTAGAAAATAAAAATGAAGAAGGAGCCTTACACTAATAAAGAGAAAGATAAATTAGCATTAAGAAAAATAAAATAAAATTACATTATAAGAATGGAAATAAGATTAAAATTACACTACTAGAAAAAAAATAAAAAATAAAGACTAATGAATGAATATTAATTATTAAAAGAAAAATAAATGCTAAAAAGGAAATACTAAAAATAAAATTGAACACCAATGTTTTAAGAAAAGAAAATGAACTACACTACTATTAAGAGTAAATTAGAACAACTAAATAAAATAAATGCTAAAAAATTAAACTAATGCTTAAATAAAGAAATGACAATAACATTATAAGAAAAGAGAAGAGAAAGAAAAATAAATACTAATAAAGATAATTAAACTAATACTAGAAAGATAAAAGAAATTAAAAATAACTATTTAACTTAAATATGAAATGTAGTATTAATTACTACATTAACATAAATGTAGGTGCATTATTACAACAATTAACAACATTATTAAATTGTAATTGTCAAAATATGTTAGCTCCATTTAATAAGTAAATAAATAAATGAATAGAAGACAATGTGCTTAGTGTGGGGTGTGGATTAAGAAATTAATTTAAAAGATTAGATTCAACGAAATAAATTAAGTAATAAACAATGTTAACTACATAAATAAAGAAAATGTGCAAATTAAAATTGACAATTAACCTGATCTCTCCAAAAGAGAGAAAGTGGAATTTAGAAAGATCGGGGATCTAAATTGGGTACCTAGATTACCAAGGAATCCTTAAGTTGTGGAATGTACCTCGGCGTGCGAATCCTCGGGTGGTGATCCAAGCTAGTGTTGCAATGTAGGTATTGGAAGGCTCGGATCTCGGTAATTCGGCAGGGCTTCAGCGTCGGGGCTCGAAATCGCTCAATATATCGGCAGAGTCTCTCTCACTCAAAATTTGTACTGAAAACGTACGCTGGGGTACGGTATTTATAGAATTTTTCGACCAATGAGGTGTTGCCACATTTTGGAACACGTCAGGCCATTTGGAGTTGACGGTCACCATAATGCAAGTTGGGGGTCGCCAGGTTTTTGAAAGGTTCCACAAGGTTCTATGACGGTCGCCATAATGGGAGGTAGCGGTCGCCATGATGAAAGGTGGCGGTCGCCACTTTTGACTAGGGTTTTCACAAATTTTTATGACGGTCGCGACAATGAGAGTTGGCGGTCGCCTTACTTAGGCAGCAAGTTTCGATGGTTCGTCAAAATTTCATTGGTTTGAAGGTTTCAAATTCAAATACCGAGCTTGGATCACTTCCCGATGATTGTATCGAGGCACTAATTCACCTGTTTTCATCATCAGATTTACCTAAGATTAGGCGGTGTCAAATTATGGTGTCTACAGGCATGTTCTTTAAGTGGTTGGATCGACACAATTCTTCTGAGGGGTCGACACAATTTATGCAATCTACCTCACCAATATCATGGTGTCGACCCATTTGGATCTGGTGTCGACTCATTTGAAACTTTAGCATCCAGGAGGAGGCACTTTGTGTCGACTCAACTTATTTTTGGTATCGACACTAAATTCTACAGAAAGTCTCAGTAAATTTGTGTCGACACATTTGGACTTTGGTGTCGACACCACAATTCTTCAGGTGGCCTCGGGACTTTTGTGTCGACTCATCTTCTCATTTATGCCGATACCCAAAATCTGCAAATAGCCTCAATTGTTTTGTGTTAACACATTTTCATTTGTGTCAACACAAAATTTTCATATACCAAAAGTGAGAATTACTTTTGTGTCGACACAATTTTAATTTGTGCCGACTCATTTTGAGCCCTAAGAGCTTCGGCTCTTTTGTGTTGACACAAAACTTATTTGTGTCGACACTAAGCTTTGATACTTGAAGGCAACTTCATAGAACTGTTAAGGTGTCAAATCCTTTGTTCAATAGGTGTTGACACACTTGATATGCTTCAAGTATATTTTACCTTAAAAGTATTTGACTTAATTTTCAATTGGGTTCGGTACAAAATATTCTCATGCATGAATACTTAAGTATTTTAATTCTTTTGAGAGATAAGTCATTTTTTTTGGATAAATGTGTCAACTCAATTGTTCAAAATGTATTAACTATTTCATTTTGAAAATATAAAATATTATTATTTTAAATTTATTTATTCTTAAAAAATGAATCATAAAAATTATCAAAATCAAAATAAAAAGTCTTTGGCCTAGCAATCTCCAATTTTTTCATGATTACAACTAATTCAACATTTTTTAGAAAATATTTAAAAATATTTTTCAACCAGAGTTCTCCCATCATCGATATGCCTTAAACAGAGTACACAATTATAATGGTTAGGTATTCAAACAACATGATAGCATACATTTTCAAAATAATTTGCAATAATAATCTAGAAACATTCTAAAAAAAATGCGCAACTCTACAATCTTGTGCAAAATAATTTTTTTCAAAGAAAATCAACAACTAATCATAGACATATGAATAAGATATACACAAACACATTTATAAGCGTAGGCATTCATCCATAAGCATAAAAAGAAAAAATATTATTCAAACATCCATTCAAACAACATATTCAACCAAAAAAATGTATGTTAAACTATTACGTCTTCACCTTCTAAAAAAATTTAAAGAATTGTTTTCTATCTTCTTTCTCCCATTCACTCTCTTTCTCACGCTCGGCCTTTACCTATACCTTCTCCTGAACCTTCTCCCCTTTTGTAAACATTAAAAAGGCATTTACTAGTCATCCATGAACTTCTTGAACTTTTTCTTCTTTTCTGCACATTGTTTGCTGACTGTGGCCCATTTCTTGGAAGCTCGTGCTCTCTCATCATTGGCTTCAGTAACGGTCGTTGCTTTACATCTAGCAGCCAGTGCAAGGCCTGCTTCGCGTTTGAGACGCGCTACCTTTTTTTCCTTGGTCTCCTTTCGTTTGAACTGATTTGCCCAAGCTTATTTGAGCCATTGTAAATGCTCTTCGACCTTTTGAGAATTGGCTTGGTCAACCATCACCACACATTCGTCATACTCTTTTATGATTTATCGAAATATAGCAATGTTCGCATTAACAATAGAGACAATGCTGTTATCTATTGTACAACACAATGATGTCCCGACGTCAGTGGCTCTTTCAACCTCTTTTCGTAAGGAGTTATTTGATTTGTCAATATTTTTCACTTTGTCAGACAGAGCAGAAATGGAGTGGTTAAGATCAAAGAAGTCTTGGTCCACTTTGGCTTAAAAGGAAGACACAGAGGAGGATAAAGTTTGAATCAGGGAAACATCCTCTGCTAAATCAACAGAAATAGGAGTAGAGGAGGAGACAGATGGAGTAGAGGCAAATGTGGGAGGAGGAAGCATGTGAGGGACCAGGGGTACCAAAAGGACCATGAAAATCAGGTCGAGAGGGATGAGAATTAAGATATATTGGAATAGAAGAAACGTCTCGAGGTGCAGCATGAGGAGTTCTGGCAGATGCAGGAGTACCACAACGAGTTGTAGTCCAGACAACGTCAATATTTGCAATCTGCATATGCTTAAGGGAGGAACTACCATACAATTCATGCTTAGAAAAGATAACAGCCTTCTCCTCAGACATATCAACGCCAAAATGATTAAAAACTTTTATTAAAAACATCGCATGAGGGATAGAAGAATTTAATTTTTCATGTGATTGAATTATACTAGAGATAAAAAGAAAATCAAGATCAAGGGTTTTCTTCTTCAGAATGCACCACATAACAAAAACATGTATATATGTGACATCCCCAAAATTTTCCATTTGTGGTAGGAAGATATGGTTCACCATGTGATGGAGGATTCTCAGTTCGGGTTTAAGAGAGTTGGCTTCCAAGGGTTTTGAGGGATCAACTTTCTCAATCTCAAAAATTTATTTTACAGTATCATGGAAGGAAAAACCTTCAAGATCAATATTTTTCTGTTTACATGATACAAACAAATCTCCCTCAGGGATGCCAAAAATTTCATCAAGAATGAGAGGAGTTAAGTAAATGTCAACACCATTTACCCAAGTGGTAATAGCGACGAAAGGAATCAGTGGAATATGCATGTGAGCATAAAGGAGTTTTACAAGTGTAGGATAATGTGGGTCACGGGTTTGAAGAAGACGTTCCCAACCCAAATCAGAAAACCAAGTTCCGAAACTCATTTCAATGGAGTTAAAATAACTGAAATCAATTGAGCACCTGGGATTACCTTTTGATTTGCGAAGGATTGAAAATACACATTCTTGTACTTGATAGACCGGAACATGGGAGCTTGAGTCATTCCAACAGCCGTAGCCAAATTTGTTGTCGTCATCAGAGAGAGAGAGAGAGAGGGAACGCTGTGACGGTTTGGTGACTGATGCCTCTATATATAGACGTTAAGATTTGTGTCGACACAAATGGCAATTGGTGTCGACACTTTTCTTTCGCAAGTGTGGGTATCGAAAACAAGAAATGGTGTCGACACATTTTCAGAAGGTGTCGGCACATTCGGCTATTTGGGTCGACACGATTGAGCTTTGTGTCGACACAAATTTATCGAGATTCAGGGAACAGAGATGGTGTCGACATTATATAGAAGGGGGTCGACACTTTTCTCGCAGTTCCACTTCTATACAGCTTTGAGTCAACACAACACACAATTGTGTCGACACTTTTCAAGTGGTGTCGACACATTTTTACATATCAAAAAAGAATATCAAAGACATTGAAATGCAATAAAAAGACATGGTTAGTATAGCATATTAATTATGAATTGGGAGCACATAACATACCAAGTTCTCTTCTAATATAGCATATTTTTTCTTCATTTGAGGGTTTTGTAAAAATGTCCGCTAATTGGTAATATGTGCCTATAAATTCAAGTTCGATATTTTTTTTCACACGATCTCGTATAAAATGATGTCTAATCTCTATGTGCTTGGTTCTTGAATGTTGTATAGGGTTCTTTGATGTATTAATTGCACTAGTGTTATCACATTTTATAGGGATATGATCTAAATAAAAACCATAATCCTCTAATTTTTGTTTCATCCAAAGAACTTGTGCACAACAGCTTCCAGCTGCAATGTACTCAGCCTTGGTTATAAACAAGGCTACTGAGTTTTGCTTCTTGCAAAACCAAAAGATTAGTGAGTGTCTTAGGAATTGACAAGTACTACTTGTATTTTTTTTGGGAGTCTTAAGTAGTGGACGTAGGCTTGGAAGAAATCGAACCACTATAAATCTTGGTGTCTGGTTCATTTTCTCTCTCTCTCTCTCTCTCTCTCTCCTATAACTTCTTTAATTTTCTTATTACTTTATTGCCTGCCTTACTTGCTTGTGAAATTAAAAAAAAAATTAAATTTTTTTTTATAATTGTTATTATTGTTTTAAAACTCAATTTATCGCCTTCTTTAGTTGCCTCAACTAACACACACAACTGATGATATTACTGTCGAGGCAAATTATCAAGATCCCAAGATTATATCTATGATTTTAGTCAAAAAAATATTCGGATGGACAAACGCAGAAATAAGTTCTAGATTAAAACTTTTATTATCGAGCAATCAAAATAAAAATTCGATAATACTCTCAAAGTTAGTTTTAGGATTATACCTTTCAAAATCTAGTTGAATAATTTCGATTGCTGTAACAATTTTCAGTCAATGATCCATTGCGATTTTAAAATTTTATTCAAATATCCAATACAAGCCTTTTGTTGTATTTTCGAATGTTAAATACAAACAAAATGTGAGTTTTTGATCTATCGTGTTGTTCAAAACTTTCTTGATTAAGTTTATGATTTTCAGAGAACGTGGAATCCCTAGTTAAAATTAATTTATAAAATTAGTACAAAATTAATTATTTTAATTTGATTTTTTTCAATACACACGAAGTGTATTAGTACAATGAGTCGGAACAATTGTAAAAATAATTACCGTTTTCCGTAATAAAGACAGTTCTACTAAAATATTGTACTACAGCCGTACCGATGTTGTGTTCAATTCTATCTAAACTGAGAACTAAAAACTTATATTTTACAAGAACCAATAATCTATTCTTTTGCGTGTTAGCCGAACTCTACATACCAGATTAAATGCTATGTAGAATAAAAGACACTCATGCACAACATTAAATAAATAATGAAACGCATACTTTTTTAATTAGGATTCCCATAAAATGAAAAAACTAATTTTATTAAAATAAAATTAAATAATAAAACTAAAATCATGATTTTTAGTATACAGCTCTAACAATTACATCAATCTAATGTTTGAACAATCTACTCCACAAGTTGTAAAAAATGTTCAATTCAGTTCATATAAACTAAGGGTGTAATTTGGGCCCAACCCAGGCGTGATTCAGGCGGGCCTAACTCGGCCCAAAGCCCACGGGCTCCTGCAAAAAATCGAGTCTCGCTGAGCTGGGGTTTTTTCCAAGCGATAAGCTCATGCCCTAAGGGAATAAGCCTAGGCTCAGGTCTCGGGGCTAGGCCTTGAGCCCTGCTTTGGGCTGGCCGGTCAGACATTTTTGGGTTTTTAGTTTTTTTTTTAAAATTTTTTTTTAAAATTATTGTTGTAACTTATATAATATAAATTTAAATTTTCTTAATTATTAATTATTGTTATATTTGTTTATTATTAATTTATTAGTCAAACTTCATAATAAATTAATAAGTTAGTTTATTATTTATAACAATATGAGTTTATTAGTTTTATATTTTTATAAATTTATAAATTATAACTTATAAGTTTTAAAATTTATAAATTTATAACCTATTAATATTATTATTAAGTTTATAAGTTATTAGCTTATCATTTTATTAGAAGTTTATAAGTTAGTTTATTATTATTATAAGTTTATTAGTTTTTATAGTTTATAATTTATACTTTATAGTTCATACTTTATAATTTATAGTTTACTATTATTATTTTTATTAGTTATTACTTATTAGTTATATTTATAAGCTTAAACTTTATTTGTTGTTTAATTTTTAAGTTTATAATTTATACTTTATAAGTTTATTATTAATATTACTTTATAAGTTTATAATTTATATTATTATAAATTAGTAAGTACTTAGTTTATTATAAATTTATTATTTTTTGTAATAAGTTTGAACACTTGAAATAATTAAATGCAATATAAATTTTATTAATAAAAAAATTAAATTTAAACAATTATATTAATATTATATTTTACACTTTATAAGAGTATTCTATACTTAAAAAAATAGAAAAATTGTATCACTATAGGTCAAGTACTTCCTAATTAGGTTGACACATACAAGTCTAACAATTATTTGTATTATTCTCTACTTAAAATTACAAATAAAATATAGTTGTAATTATTATTTTTAATTGTTGTAAAACAAATAAGATAGTAGGAGTATAAATATAAGAAAATAATTTTATTGATTCATCAAAAATTTTATATATTCTTTTGTATACATTTAATATTTTTCCAATCAGACGAAATTGGTGGAGTAAAATTAGTTACTTAATTAATTTTAAAAAATAAATTAATTACTTTTTTTATTTGATTCCTATTTGTAATATATTATATTTAGAATTCCATCTAGTTTCAACAAGGTTGTAATTTTTTAAATTTTATATTTTTTTTATTAATATATTTTTCTATAAAGATCAATTTTTTTGGCACGACTATTTATACATTTTACAGCTAACCTAATTATAGTAAGAGAATCAATATAATATTGAAACCCTTTTTTAACAATTAAATTCAAAATATGTATAGAGTAACAAATATGAAATAAATAACCAAATAATGAAAGGTCTAAATTTACATTTTAGATAGTTAACGCATTCATTATTATAAATATATTTGTATAGAGTAACAAATATGAAATAAATAACCAAATAATGGAAGGTCTAAATTTACATTTTAGATAGTTAACGCATTCATTATTATAAGAAACATTATCTAAAGTAATAAAAAAATATTTTTTGACTAATACTCCACGAACATAATTCTTGTCTAATAACTATACCTAAACTATGTCCGGTGTTGAAAAAATCTACAAGTGTAAATAAAAAAATACGTTTACATAAATTTCAATCATTATCGATAAAATGTACAGTAATACATTGGTATTCTATATTAATTCTAGCAGTCCATAAATAAGAAGTTAAATAAATTTTATATTTTAAATTTTTAAATAAATCTGACAACTAGATTTTAATTTGTTTAAACTTTTGTAAAATTCTGTTTCTAATAGTATTTCTGAAAAAACTTTGAAATTAAGGCGAAAATGCCCCATTGTACCATATATTTAAATTTCAGTTCTTCACTCATAAACAATAGATGTTCCTTTTCTATTATATAATCAATAACATAATTTTGTGCATGTTTAGAATTATAAAAAAAATTAAAAATATTTTTCTTTAGACTCCTACCTATTTGCATTTGTGTGTTCAAATTAAGAGGTGCATTATTTATGTGAGTTTCTGAATGTTTAATTAAATGGTTAGTGCCGCCCGATGTATTACTCAAAAAATATTTATTACAAATTTTATATTTGATTTTAACAGTAACGCTGCTATCAAAAAAAATTTCAAAAATTCTTTCAAAAAATTCTCAAACACTTGACACCTTTGCAGTAGATATAATAGCAAATGCAGATGCAGATACAGCAAAAAAATATGAAGAATCAGTGGTTGAAAATGCAAAAATATCTTCTTCTTTGTGAATGAAAAATATATTTGGATCCATAAATAAATTTAATAAAGTAAAATATTATAATTTATAAAATTGAAATAAATTTAAAATGTTAATGAAATAACAAAAAAATATAAAGTTAATTTTTTTAAAATAATAACTACTACTCTTTTAAAAAAAATAAATTACAATTAAAAAAATTACGAAATAAATTTAATACGGAAAAAAATTACAGAAAATAAATCATCAAATTAAGAAAATTTCGATCTTTAATCTTTATCTTGATTAATTAGAACTTTTGATCTTGATCTTAATTCTTTATTTTCAATATTTAATTCGCCAATAGTTGTGATTTTCACCGAATATCACAAAATAATCAAACAATCGAATATCACCGAACAATCGAATTACAAGAGAAGAGACTGCGATAATGAGAAAATAAAAAAATAAAAAAGTATTTGGTATAAATTTTTTCAAATGAAAATGACCCTATTTATAGGGACAAGAAAATCTAAATTTAAAAAAAAAATCATAACTCTTTGTTAGGCTGGGCTCATGTTGGGCCGATCCAGTCCCAACGACTCTTTTAATCAATAGCTAACTAATCTCAGTCGTCCATTTCAATTTAAAATGGATCCAAACCGTTGATGCCATTCTTTGACCGTTAGACCTCAGGTCGAGCCTGACTAGCTATTGAAAATTCAAAATGTGGGCTTCGAATGGGCCAGCCCACGAGCTCAGAAGGGTAGGCCCAAACTTGAAAAGCCTATACCTGAGCTCGACTTTGTCTCGAACCGAGTTCAACTGCACAGTACCACGCCTTGAGCTAAAATTACACACCTAATATAAACAATATTAAGGGGGTGATAGTGAAACTTAAAAAAGTGTAAAAGGAGTTTAGTGTAATTTATTCATGAATAAAATGTATACATCAAAACAACTTTCACAATCGCAACTTTCAATATAAATAAGATATTTAGTAACAATATACCCAAACCCAATTAAAAAAAGAAAGAATTCGTCAGCAGACCCCAAGATTCCATGGATCATAAAAGAAGTGGACCCATCATAAAATCCGCTTATTATTATTCTTTGACTTAAAACTACTCAAAAATAAGAGAAATTTGTTTGGAAATGTAAGTTTGTGGTCTTTCTTATTATTATTTTTTTATTTTTTAAAAATTTTATAATTTTTATTATATACATTGATTTCTATTAAAATAATACTTTAAAAAAAATACTCATCGAAATTTATCAAATAAGATGCATATTGAGTTCCTTTTATTTGTGCTATTTAAAAAGTTTAACATTTACTTTAAAAATTAGCTTAAAGTCATATTGTTTGGTTTCTCTAAAAAAAATTAATTTTTTTCTATTTTTTTTTTCCAAAAAGAAAACTTTTACATATTCAAACACACTAAATTTTTTGAATAAGAAATTATAGTAGCCCCAATTAAAAAGTTAGTTCTATTTCTAATAATAAAAAATCGTGTCAATATCACAAACACTGTAATTTAAAATTAAAAAGTAAAAATATATTAGATATTTTGACAAAAAAAAAAACTAGCATACAGAATTATCCCACACAATCTAATTTTTCCCCACTTGTTTCCTAAAAAAACTAAATTTCCTAAAAAATAAGTATTTCAGACAATCGAAACAAGAGCTAAATAAAAAACATGAGAAATAAAGAAAAAATATAACAATTTTGAAGACACTTTAAGGTATAGTTTATTAACCTTATTGTTTTATTGTTTAAATATCACTTCAAACTAAATAACTTCAAACTAAATAAGTTCAGAGTGTTTAAGTAGAATCCTAATTACACCAAATATGTTTTTAGTTATTTAAAAAAAACTAAAAATAAGAAGTTCATTAGTTTTAGCAGTTCATAAATAAGAAGTTATACAAATTTTATCTTTCAAATTTTTAAATAAATCTGAGAACTCAATTTTAATTTATTCAAATTTTTGTAAAATTTCGTTTCTAGTAGTATTTTTAGAAAAATTTTAAAATTAAAGCAAAAATGCCCATTGTACTATATATTCAAATTTTGGTTTTTCACTCATAGACAATGAATGTTTCTTTTTCTATTATATAATTAATAATATAATTTTGTGCACGTTTAGGATTATAAGAAAAATAAGAAATATTTTTTTTAGACTCCTACCTATTTGTATTTGTGTGTTCAAATTAAGATGTGCATTGTTTAGGTGAATTTTTGAATATCTAATTAAGTGGCTAGTACCACCCGATGTGTTACCCAAAAGAAATTTATTACAAATTTTATATTTGGTTTTAATAGTAATGTTGCCATCGGAATTTTTTTCAAAAATTCTTTCAAAAAATTTCCAAACACTTAGACACATTTTTACTAGATGTAGCAGCAAATACAAATGTAGCAGGAGAGTATGAAGAATCAGTGGTTGAAAATTTAGGAGGAGTAAGGGGAGTGGAATTAAAATCACTTGTTGAAAATGTAAAAATATCTTCTTCTTCGTTAATGAAAAATATATTTGGATTCATAAAAAATTTTAATAAAGTAAAATATTATAATTTATAAAATTGAAATAAATTTAAAATGTTAATGAGGTAACGAAAAAAATATAAAGTAAATATTTTTTAAATAATAACAAGTACACTTTTTTTCAAAAATAAATTATAATTAAAAAATTACGAAATAAATTTAATACCGAAAAAAATTGTAGAAAATAAATTAAATCGAATTAAGAAAACTCCGGTCTTTAATCTTTCTCTTGATTGATTAGAATTTTTAATTTTGATCTTGATTTTAATTCTTGATTTTCATTCCTTGATTCATCAACAGTTGTAATTTTTATCAAATATCACCGAATAATCGAACCATCGACTATCATCGAGCAATCGAATTACAAGAGAAGAGACTGAAAAAATGAGAGAGTAGAGAGAGCATTTGGTATGAATTTTTTCAAATGAAAATGGTCCTATTTATAAATACAAACAATCTATTTAAAAAAAAAATCAGAACTAATCGTTAGGCATGGCTCAGGCCGATCTGGTCCTAATGACTCTTTTGATCAATGGCTAACTAATCTTAGCCGTTCATTTTAATTTAAAATAAATCCAAACCGTTGATACTATTCTTTGACTGTTAGGCTTTAGGCTGGTCTAGGCTGGGCCTCGGGCTGGGCATAACTACTTGTTGGAAATTCAAAAGATGGGTTTCGAGGTAGGCCAGCTCACAGGCTCAGAGGGGTAAATTCAGATCGAAAAACTTATATCTAGACTCGGGCTTATCTTAGAGCGGGCTCGGCCCGCACAGTATCCAGACTGTTCACATACCTCAGACTAAAATTACACCTCTAATATAAACAATATTAAGGGAATGACAGTGAAACGTCAAAAATATAAAAGAGTTTAGTGTAATTTATTCATTAATAAAATGAATACATCAAAGCCGCTTTTACAATCACAACTTTCAATATAAATAAGATATTTAGTAACAATGTACCCAAACCCAATTAAAAAAAGAAAGAATCCGTCAACCGCCCCCAAGATTCCATGAATCGTCGAAGAAGTGGGCCTATCATAAAATTCGCTTATTATTATTCTTTGACTTAAAACTACACAAAAATAAGATAAATTTGTTTGAAAATGTAAGTTTATGGTCTTTTATTATTATTATTATTTTTAAAAATATCATAATTTTTATTATATATATTGATTTCTATTAAAACATTTCTTTAAAAAAGTGCTAATTGAGATTTATCAAGTAAGATACATATTGAGATCCTTCTATTTGTGCTATCAAAAAAGTTGACATTTTTGTTAAAAATTAGTTTAAAGCCATATGGTTTAGTTTCTCTAAACAACTAATTAATTTTTTTAATTTTATTTTTCAAAAAGAAAGCTTTTACATATTCAAACACACTAATTTTGTTGTATGAGAAATTATAATAGTTTCAATTAAAAAGTTAGTTCTATTTTTAATAATAAAAAATCGTGTTAATATCATAAATATTATAATTGGAAATCAAAAGGTAAAGACATATTAGATATTTTGACAAAAAAAAAAAACTACCATAAAGAATTATCCTACACAATCTAATTTTTCTCCACTTATTTTCTGAAAAAACTAAATTTCTTAAAAAATAAGTTTTTTAAACAAATACGTTTGATAAATAAGTTTTTAGCTATTTAAAAATAAGAGTCTCCACTTGTCTGATAAATAAGTTTTTAGCTATTTAAATTAAAGTTATTTTAAGGAAAAGGAAATAATTTTAAGCCCAGTGGCCAAATGAGTCCCATCAACCATGGCAGACCCCCACTTTTTAGTACCATCTGATCATTCCCCAGGCCTCCAAGATTAACACCTTTTAGTAAAAAGTTTGTTTCCATTAAAAATAGATTGTCTGATAAATTAATTTTTAAGTATTTTTTTTAAAAGTTTGGCTTTATTTGAGGTAGTTATTTTTATATTTTTTTGTTTTTAATAATTTTTTTATATTAGTTTAAACGATAATATTTTTTAGATTTATCTTATCACAAAAAATTAAAAAAATTAAAAAAAATCTAACCATAAAATAGCAAAAGTTGGGATAAGACCAAAAAGCTACTTTAAAACTTTTGTAAGGCTTTTTTTTATTTTTAGAAAAAAAAATTTTAATTTTAACTAGAGCGACTATATTTTTTAATTTTATTTTTTCTGATAAGTTGTAAAAATAAAAAAAAATCTTACCGATAAAATAAAAAAAAGTTCAACAAATACGAAAAAAAACCATAGCAAAAAGGCCAAGAAAAACTTATCCCCAACAGTCCTTTAGTTGATTGGATGAAAATAGTTTTTTTTAAAACATATTTCACTCAAATTATCAGTATTGTTTTCTAACAATATATATAATTGACATTAATTATAAATAAGTTATTAAATAGAGAGTTATTATTTTTTAGAATGGAGTGAGAGTTTGAATAAATTATTTTAAAATTTAATATTTTAATTTAATTTTAAATTGTTAAATTTTGTTTTAGTTTTATACAAAAAAAAAAAAAAATCTGTTGAATTTTTAATTTTTTATAGTACAAAAAAAAAAGTTATTAATCAGGCCTTAATACTTGGTGGGCAGAAGTTGGACCCACATGCAAAAGATCCACAGTGGGCCATTGAAAACCATGGATTTGAGAAGCACAATACAGAAACCCTTATGATCAGACAAAAAGTGAAAGAAAAGTTTTTAGAGCACAAATCAAATCCCCAATTGTGTTTTGTCTCCTTCCAATACTGATGACTCTACACAGGAAATTAGTTGAAAATTACCCATCTCTTTCCAAATTATTCAACCAAATACCAAGTTGCACAAATTGATCATGGACTTCTCACCATTCCATGTATGAAACCCATTTTCCAAAAACAATAATTGTTTTTTGGGAAATAAAAATAATTCCAAAAAAAAAACCTATTTTTTAAGCTAAGACAATTTAAAAAATTGATCTTTGAGAAATTTTATTTTGACCCTTTAGCTTGTGCTTATTAATAATTAATTTTGACAAATTATTAGATATGCAATGCCATATAGTACTTTCGATAAATAAATAATCGCAACGCAAACAATGTGGGTCGAAAAATTATTAAGTACTCTCGAAATACCTTGTAAGCGATATCACGTGGTACTCCCAATAAATAAATGATCGCAACTTATAAAATGTTGGTCACTTTCTGTCTCCTAATCATTTTACAAAAATGAGCTATTATGTTCTTACGGTAAAATTTGTCACTATTATATTTGGTGAAAGTATTACATGAACTTACCAAATAGTACTCCTTAAAAGCATCGAATAATTACTCATGTGAGTGACATTTATCTCTTAACTATTCAATAAATGTGGATCATTATATTCCTATTATAAAAAATTTCAAACACCATATTAATTGAAAGTACCACGTAATCTTGACACATGGTGCTTTGGGAGCACTAAATAATCACTCTTACTTTTTAATATAAATTCAACCGTGACACTCACTAAACCTATGTTTGGTCTAATATTTTTTTGAAAATTTTTTACTTGAAATTTTTTTAAAAAAACCTACTAATTTAGCCTTTAGTGGCTTTTTTTCATATATTTTTATATTTATCTTTTTATAAAAAATATTAAAAAATTTAAAAATTAACAAAAAAAAAATTAATCCAAACATAAGCTAATTAATAACGTCTAATGGGTACCTTCGTATTAGAATTCAAAATTCAGATTGGAATACTCCAATTATTTCATTAGGGATGTTTGATGGTGTGCTGTGGGAAAAAACCCAAAAAATTTTTGGAAAAAAAAATCTAAAATTATGTTCAATTTGGATTCTTTAAAATTTGTATTTTAATTTTTTTAAAGAATAAAATTACATATACCTCATTTTTATTTTATGCTTTACTTTATAGATAAATTGTGGGTCTCACTCCAATCCAATCGGATAAAGTGAGACCCACAACTTATGTGATTAAAGAGAAAAATATAAAGTAAATGTGTATGTATTATTATTACTTTTTATGATATTCAATGAAAAATAATTAATTTTAATTTAACGTGTTTAATTAGCAAATGCTACATTATTTGTTATAAAAATTTATCAGCTGGAGAATTAAACCAAAAATAGATTTTTAAAATAAACTCGCTCTAAAAAATAAATCAAAGATGGATTCTTTGGGAAAAGTTTTTAAATGGTTGGGCCCAACAGAAGAGAAATAAGGGGTTGCTACTATGCAACTCTCCATTTACATGATTGGAACCACTAATTTTGTAAGTTCACTAAGTAGATTTTCTCAGCAAAATATCGAATTGATCAGATGTCGTTAGCTACATGATTGAAGAGCATAAAAAAATGATTTATTTTCAAAATCATACTTGTTGCATATATTCTATGATAAATACGATCTAATCGTATAACTACCAATATTCAATAAATCTTTCTTTTTTTTCACAAATAATCTACTCTGCATTCTTAAAAGATGAACGGTTCAAAATAAAAAAACCAGTCTAAAATTTAGAGAGACAACGGGGGAGTTGTACCTGCCCCGATTCTGCAAAGGAGTACTGGATCCAATCCTTGGGTTCTGGGTGCTAGAATTTTAATAAAGGACTACTTTACAAAAGTAAAGGAACAAGTTCTCCACAATCACATCCCTTATTTTGATTAAATTACTTGGAGAGGGGAAAAATAAATAAATGAAACACACAAAAGTCATCAAAATTAGGTAAGAAAAAGCCACACTACCTCCTGAGAAGTATGAGAATCTATCAAAAATAGATTAAATGTAGAAGTTAAGCAACCCACAGGCCACATCAATAGAGTTCTCTTTCTATTATGTCATGGTTACCAACAGAGTTGACATAAGTGGTATTGGCTCAACTAGAGAGATACTAAAGATCTTAAAGCATGTACCAGCTATTAACTACCCTTCCTCTCCTCCTCCCCCTCCCCCTCCCTCTTCCCCC
>JAOTRH010453352.1:0-30028 GCA_034768845.1 Heliamphora exappendiculata | reverse complement strand
GTTTCATTGATGACTACTCAAGGTATGGATACATTTACCTGATGCACCGTAAGTCTGAATGTTTTGAGAAATTCAAAAAATTCAAGGCAGAGGTAGAGAAGCGTCTAGGTAAAAGTATCAAATCACTACGATCCGACCATGGTGGGGAATACCTCTTTGGGGAGTTTAAGGACTACTTATCATTAGAGAAAATTACATCCCAGTTGACTGCACCTAGCACTCCTCAGCAGAATGGTGTAGCAGAAAGAAGGAATAAGACTGTTATGGAGATGGTAAGGTCAATGATGAGTTATTCAGGTTTACCACATTCATTTTGGGGACTCGCTTTAGATACAACGGCTTACATTCTGAACTTGGTACCTTCTAAGTCAGTACCTTCTACTCCTATAGAATTATAGACCGGGCATAAGAAACACATTCGTATTTGGGGGTTTCCAACACATGTGCTGAAAGAGAACGCAGGTAAGTTGGAACCGATGACAGAAGTCTGTTTTCTTGTGGGGTATCGCAGGAAAACGAAAGGTGGTCTATGCTATAATCTTAAGGATCAGAAGGTATTGTTAGAACCAATGCCCGATTCTTAGAGGAGGATTATATTATGGACCATAGGTCTAATAGAAAAATTGTTCTGGAAGAACTGAGAGAAAATGCTAGTAGAATAGAAAAAGAACCACAAGTCACTGATATTCTATTACCTCGTCGTAGTGGGAGGATTATCGGGACAGGTGCAAATCAAAAACAGGGTGCTGATGCACATGGTTCAGATTATGCACAGCCTGTTACTGCTAGTACACAGACATAGGTAGTGTCTCGTCGTAGTGGGAGGGTTGTTCATCAACCTGATCGTTATATGTTATTGGGAGAATCTTTTGACAAGATCCCGGCAGAACTAGATACCGAGCCCTGTAACTACAATGAAGCACTATAAGACAATGATGCAGATCTTTGGCAAAGGGTTATGAATTTAGAGATGAAATCTATGTATTCTAATATGGTCTAGAAACTTGTAGAGCCACCCGAAGGGATAAAACCCATTGGATGCAAGTGGATCTACAAGAGGAAGAGAGGAGTAGCTGGGAAGATTGAAACCTTCAAAGATAGGCTTGTTGCTAAAGGATTCACTCAGAAAGAAGGGATCAACTACGAGGAAACCTTTTCGCCGGTAGCCATATTTCAGTCTATTCGGATTCTCTTATCTATTGCTGCACATTTTAATTACAAAATCTGGTAAATGGACGTCAAGACAGCTTTTCTTAACGAAAGTCTTGATGAGTGTATCTATATGATATAACCAGATGGATTCATTGCAAAGGGTCAGGAGCACATGTTGTGCAAACTTAAGAGATCCATCTATGAACTTAAGCAGGCATCGAGGTCTTGGAACACTTGATTTGACCAAGCTATAAAATTTTATGATTTTTATCAAAGTCCAGATGAGTCCTGTGTGTACAAGAAGCATGACGAAAGTGTGGTGATCTTCTTAGTACTTTATGAAGAAGATATCTTGCTCATCGAAAATGATGTGGGGCATTATCTACGGTTAAAGTGTGATTATCTGGGCAGTTCGATATGAAGGATTTGGAAGAAGCCAGTTACATCCTTGGGATCAAGTTTACGCGAGATCGAAAACAAAGGTTATTGGGCTTATCACAAGAAAAGTATATTGACGATATCCTTGCTCGCTTTAGCATGCAGGATTCCAAGAAAGGGTTTCTCCCTTTCAGGCATGGAATCACTCTATCCGAGGATCAGTGTCCTAAGACACCTGATGACATAGAGAAGATGAAGGCAGTTCCTTATACTTCGGTAGTAGGAAGCCTCATGTATGCTTTGCTTTGCACTAGACCTAACATTTTCTTTACCGTTGGCATGGTTAGCAGATATCAGTCTAACCCAGGGCATGAGCATTGGACTGCGGTAAAGAATATAATCAAGTACCTAAAAAGGACTAAGAATTATATGTTGGTTTACAGGCAGACAGTCTAGTACCTTTGGGGTATACAGACACAGATTTCTAGTCTGACGGGGATTCCCGTAAGTCTACCTCACCATATGTGTTTACCTTAAGAGGTGGGGCTATAAGTTGGAGGAGTATCAAGCAGTCCTGCATTGCTGATTCCACCATGGAGGCTAAGTATATGTGGTAGCTTCTGAAGCAGCCAAGGAGGCCGTTTGGCTCAAGAACTTCCTGATGGATCTAGAGGTGGTACTTTCTGTTCTGTCGGCTATTACACTTTACTATGACAATAGCGGAGTGGTTGCAAACTCGAAGGAGCCAAGGGTCCATAAGAAAGGTAAAGACATTGAGCATAAGTATCACCTGACACGAGAAATTGTACAGAGATGTGATATTGCTGTGACAAAGATTGCATCAGGAGACAACCTTACAGATCCATTTACAAAGAGCTTACCAGTTAAGACTTTTGATAGTCATGTAGAGGGCATGGGAGTCAGATGTATAGTATCATGGTTTTGAGTATAACTGGGAGATTGTTAAGGTTGGTATACTGAAAACCATAGTTTTAGTATTTAATTTTATTTTTAATAAAATTAATTTTTTATTTTATGAGAATCTTTGTGAATAATGTATGTATATTATTTATTTGTTATGTATGGATGTTCGATAATCTGTATAGTATTTAATCTGGTGTGTAGAGTACGACTTACACACAGAAAATTAAATTTTAAGTTCTTGCAGAATATAAGTTTTATGTTCACAGTTTAGATGAAAATGAACATACCATTGGTACGACTGTGGCACAGAGTTTTAGTAGGCCTGTCTTGGTTACGGGGAACAGATAATAGCGTCGTCTATTGTTCCGACTCTCTGTGTCAGTACACTTTGTGTGTATTGAACGGGACATTTGAGGTAATTAATTTAGTACTGACTACTGGCTATATAAATTAATTCACACCCCAAGGTTATTATGAAGAGTGCTTATCCTCTTAATCCGAAAATAATTATTGACTTGTATATATTTAATATTCGTTGTTTTGATTGATTAGAGGGTGCGATCTTATATGTGTCTATATTCCCGGTGAGTTGGATAGCGATATAATTTATTTAAAAAATATTAATTATTGACGAAATCCACGTCCCGAAAGATCGAGATTGACGATATCCCCTTAAGGATGCTTATAAGTTTTGACCGAGCCAAACCCTACAGGTGAATTTAATTATTCGGCGGTCAAATAAGTTAAGCAGAATGGCCTAAGGAATATGAAGATGCCAATTAAATTAAATTATCAGTACTTAAATTTAATTTACGGGTATCGAGAATCTTAACGTATGAAGAAATTATAAGCATTTAATAGCTGAAACTCAATGCAAGAAGGTCTTGAGATTATAGGTCAGAGTGCAATTATCGTTTTTAGTGGTGTGAACTGTAATTCAGTATTTATGAAAATTGCAAAAATCGCTGCGTCTTTCCATAATTGCAGAAACCGTCCGTAGGTATCTGTGTTCCACTAAAAGTCTTACTCATAATTACTCCACAGGTCTCTGCTGTAACTCTATATATATGCGGGTAGGCTGAATCGGTTTAAATTTAATTTTCATATTATTCTTGATATATTATTTTTATCTTTGAAGACTTAAAAAATATATCGGGGTTCTTCCAGTACAAGTTCTCGGAGGATAGTAGCCTACATTACGTTCGAAGATCGCATAAGGAAATACGGTAAAAAATCTTACAGGAGCTTCAACTCGGAATTATGTCGTAGTTGAAGATTAGATCTACAAGAGGTATTTTTCTAAATTAACTTTGGTTGCCCGGGTTTATTTTTGATCGTTCGACGTGAAAATATTTATCTAGAGCCCGTTTCGGCGTTTGCCTGTCCAGTTAATTTTTTACCAAAAATTGTTTTACAAAAATAATAATATTGGCAGTATTGCCTCCGACATAATCTCCCTCTGCCACCAGCAGCTCAGTAGTAGGAGTCCCCACCAACTCGAGGAGAAGATCGACCCGACTTAGATGCCTAGTCTGGTGCATACAGTCCGAAGGAACCACTGGGATCCGAAAGTGATCCAGGCCGAGCGACTAGCGAACCGCTCGCTCTCCTAGATAGTACTCCCGTCCAAATGGACCCTCCAACAGGATCCACCTGGGAGTAATGTCCTGACTGCGAATCAAATCTGCGTCGGCCCGATCCTCTATGCCCCTTCAGACATCCCAATGGACCTGCAACAGTTCAAAGTATAGTGCAAGGAACAGTAAGCCATACAGTATAGTGAACAGTACAGTGCAGTGAGAAGTATAAGAAAGTAGTATACAGAATAGCAAGCAGTAAATAAAGATATCTGGTCGGGAGTCAGCCGGTCCAGCGAGACCCGAAACCAGTCGATGTCCTTTCCCCCAGCCTTCTTTCCTTTCAACCTTCGGGACCACCGGGCTGCATGGGGAATAACCAGAGGGTCTATTGCAAAGTTTGCTGGGACATGAAGCCTGAGGAACTCATAGGTCCACAACTGCAAAGAAGAAGATGTCAGCAAGCAGATAATAGCAGGTAACAAAAAAATGAATGAAAAAAGCATTATATCTCCTAAACCCGCCAGTATCCCTTAATGCTGAGCTCCTGAGGGAACCAGGTCAAAGCTCGCATGAAGCTGTATAGAGTGGCGAGAGCTACTCCTCCCCAATCGAATGAAGCAACCCGGCCGAGATGAGCCAAGGCGCCAAGGTAGTGCAAATCAATGGTATTCTCCTTGTTCGAGAACAAGGAGGTACTGAACATATACATAAGAAAACCTCGGGCGACCCACTCGAAGTGGCAGGGTGCGGTGCCCTAAAAATGTCTGAATCGCTCTAAGAACCAGGTGTATCTAACTCTATCGCGATCCATCTGAGCAGGAACGGCCCCGAGGAAGTACAACAGCGTGTCAATCGACTGGGAAATAGTTGGATCAAATGGAATAGGCGCTCCTCCAACACGGATGCCAGTGATGAGTGCGAAGTCCAGAGGCGTCAGAGTAGCCTCGAATGTGATAAAATGAAAAGAATTGGTGGTATCCCACTACCGCTCCGCCAGAGCTGTCCACCATACCTGGTCATTGCTCGTCCTACCCAACAAGGGTATAAAGCAAGCAAAATCGGAGGCATCAATGTAAGCCCGGCTAGGAGCAGGGAGGGCATCATACCACTCTAATATCTCTCCGGAGGCAGAACCGCCGAAGGCTCGGATGTAATGACCAGCCTACAAAGAAAAGACAAACAAATGATACATAAAGAACAGATCAAACACATGAGATATGCAAGCCCTGATAAATTAAGCAAATTAGTTAAACCCTTGGTGACGGTCCTTCGGTTCTTTTCAATCCCTAGAAAACTAGGTACCCTAACCCTAGGTTCATGATTTCTGCACATCCTAGTAATCCTAAACCTTTATCATTTCGTGTCAACTATTCTTCCCAAAAAAAAATTAATAATAATAATAATAATAAAATAATAATGAAAAATAAAAAAAATTGTGTTTTACTCCTTTCACCCTGACCTTTTAGGTTTAATCTTTGAAAATTTGTCCCAATCTTCTAAAAAAAAATCGTCCCAAATTTTTTAAGATTTTCTAACATTGTCTTAAAAAATTTTCTCAAAATTTCTAGGATTTTCCTAAAAATTTCCTCAAAATTTTAAATTTTTCTTAAAATTTTCTCAAATATCTAAGATTTTCAAAAGAATTTCAGGATTTTCTTAAAATTTTTCTCAAAATTCTAGGATTTTCGTAGAATTTTTCTCAAATTTCTAAGATTCTCTAAAAATTTTCAAAATTCTTAAAATTTTTCTCAAAATTTCAGGATTTTCTAAAAATCTCTTAAAATTTTCCTCAAAGTTCCAGAATTTTCTTAAAATTTTTCTCAAATTTTTAAAATTTTCTTAAAATTTTCAGAATTTTCTTCAAATTTCTAGGATTTTCTAAAAAGCTTCCTAAAAAAAAGAGTTTTTCTAATTTATTTTCGAAAAATGCCCTTAAATTTTTAGAGTTTGTGAAAAAATTACATCAAATTTTAGGATTTTGACAAAATTTCCCCTAAACTTTCTAAAAATCACCCCTTTTGTTTTCTTGCCCAAAAAAAAAGCCCCCCTAATTTTTATTCAAGCCTTTTTAACTTTAAAATAATTACCCCTTTTATCATTTCTTCAAACCCTAAAATGTCCCTACTATCTTAATCTTCATTACATAAGTACCTAAACTAGGTTCAAATCCCATCAATTATCATTCACATCATCAGAATCATTCGTCAAATCAAAATAAATCATCATTCATAAGCAAATCACATCATCATCATATGTGGGATCCTAGGCATGCGTCTACATTTGATATATGCATTGATATTAAAACAGTAATGACAGGGTACATACCAAAGGTCGCTGGCGAGAGATATGATGGTCGGGCTCTTGTAGATGGATGTTGGCTGCAACAGCATCGGCTGGAGGCTCGTAGCGTCTCAACCCACATGAAACCACATGATGAGGAAGCGGGGCATACTTATGTGGGTCAAAGGGTGCCTGATGACCCTCTCCAGCATCAGGATATAAGAAATCGGCCACGGCGGCCTCAGCAGCAACATCCACGGCAGCCTGTGCCTCAGCAACTGCTCGTGCCTCCTCCTCAGCAGCCCGGCGGGAGGCACGCTCCACCTCAAGAACGAGGGCATCCATCGCAGTAGTGGGCTGCGTGAAAGTGACCCCACCAGCAAGAAGGCAGGAAGCTGTACCTTTGAGAGTCGCCGTGGAAGAGCTCCCAGCGGCAGGTGGGCCCTGTCGCGCCCCCAAGTCATCATCCACATGGCCTTGGCCTGCCGTGAAGAAGAATGGGATCATAAGGAGTAGAGCAAACATCGTGTAAGAGATTGAAAGCAAGATCGGAACAATGAGAAGAGGGTACGAAGGCTAGAAAGCTAGAAACCAAGAAGGAGCAAGAAGAAGCCGGAAAGAGGCGAGAGAGAACAGAGACGCTATTGAGAGAGTGGGAATGGGAGAATGAAGCCATCCCGCGTGCCTTAAAGGGCCGAATGCGCGCCTGGAGTTGGCGGTGACCAACTCCAAAGTGAGCGGCCGTTAGGTTCCTGAAACGACACATGGCGTCCGCCATGTCGTAGGGGTTTCAAGTGAGCGACCGCCGTGTCAGAAGGATTCCTCCTCAGCGACCGCCATGTTGTTAACCGTCACGTCACTCCTGTCATGGCAACCGCCAACTCCAAAGTTAGCAGCCTTGTGTCAGTTTGCCTTTATGACGATTCAGGGTTTAAGGGACTGTTTGAGGGTTCCATTATTTTATTTATTTAGTGTTATTTTAAGTGTTTTAATTTCATAAGTTTTAACCAAGATAATTTTCATAAAACCTTCAATTATTTTTTGCGTGTGTTTTTCCAAAAATAATCTCAGGTGTTTCTTAAAAATACTTCGAGAAAATCTTGTGTGCTTAGAAATAATTCCAAAAAAATAAATAAATTGGTAAGTTTTAAAACCCTTTTTTAAAGGTGTTCTCTCCCTCCGATAAATTTAATTTAATGTCGTAACTTGACTTTTAACTTTATTCCGCACCTCGTTTTGAATTTTTTAAGTCTTAACTCGACCTATTAGTTTAATGTATTTCTCCTCGATCCTCCTCATAACCCAAAACTGACTCGTCGGTCCTTCTCATGACCTTAAACTGACTCGTCGGTCCTCCTCATGACCCTAAACTGACTCACCAGTCCTCTTCATGACCCCAAAATGGCTAATCGGTCCTCCTTACGACCTTAAACTGACTCGTCGATCCTCCTCACGACCCTAAACTAACTCGTCGGTCCTCCTCATGACCATAAACTGACTCATCGGTCCACTTCATGACCCTAAACTGACATGTCGGTCCTCCTCATTGTCACGCCCCAAACTCCAGGCCACGTGAAACACCCATAAACAACCATACAAGATACCAAACCCTAGAATATACTCTCAATTTAAACCATACATGCATTGTATATAAATGCCAAACGGCAACATTACACGGCTCCAACGCCCAAAGACATGTTATAAGCGTACATATCACAAAATTAGCAAAAAAAGAAGACTACATCGCTTCCACCTCTTCAGCACCTCTAGATCAACTAGCGTGACTGGTACCTGAAGAAAAGTAAAATTCCACATCGTGAGCCAAAGCTCAGCAAATTCTTAACAACACATGCAGCATAAGCTAAACATGCTCGACAACACAACAGATTCTAAGCAACCACCATGTTGTCAACCGTCACGTCACTCCTGTCATGGCGACCGCCAACTCCAAAGTTAGCAGCCTTGTGTCTGTTTGCCTTTATGACGATTCAGGGTTTAAGGGACTGTTTGAGGGTTTTGTTATTTTATTTATTTAGTGTTATTTTAAGTGTTTTAATTTCATAAGTTTTAGCCAAGATAATTTTCATAAAACCTTTAATTATTTTTTGCGTGTGTATTTTTCCAAAAATAATCTAAGGTGTTTCTAAAAAATACTTCGAGAAAATCTTGTGTGCTTAGAAATAATTCCAAAAAAATAAATAAATTGATAAGTTTTAAAACCCTTTTTTTAAAGGTGTTCTCTCCCTCCGATAAATTTAATTTAATGTCGTAACTTGAGTTTTAACTTTATTCCGTACCTCGTTTCGAATTTTTGACTAACCCAAAGGACCTGAGTACCTACGCTGCGCACGTTTTTGGACTTACACCAAGGGCAACTCGTGCCAAATACACGTCATCCCGGTACATCTAAATAATCTTCTAAAAATAGTACCGTAGCTCAACTACGAAAATATTTTCTCAAAATAATACATTATACATGTATATAGATCCATCCATCAACATGAAGATCAACAAAATATTTTCAAAATGTATTTTTTCGTTTTCAACAAAACGTTTCAAAAACTGAGACTTAACCCCGAAGGCGAGCTCCAAACCTCCAAAACACTGAGTGTTGAGATTTTTCACAAAACCACCATTTTCTACCAAAATCCACTGTTTTCAACAAAACCCTTTGAAAACCATACTACCACATGTCATACAGTACTATAAGTCAAGAAAAGCTAACAACATGCTTTCTATCAGAAAAATAAGGCTTAAACAAGAAATATGACATTTGATGCATTTTTTATCCGGTGAAAACACATATAATTACATATAACACCCTCATAACAGCAGTAGTCTAGGATCCTACCTCGTTGGGTCAAAATTCGACGCCTCAAAAATCAAATCTCGTCGGAACGAGAATCTGACCGGATGAGCGCGAAGCTAGCAGCATGAATAGCAGGGATCCACAAGTTGATGGTCGAAAACTAGGCTCGGGCGGGTCAAATATGTAGAGAGAAGGCAGAGAGAGTGAGAAAAAGAAAGCTTTTCCAAACATTCCAACCCTCAGGATACTTATAAACTCACCAAAAGGTAGTTCAGTCGACTAAAGAGGTCACTTCAGTCGATTGAAGCTCCTCAAAAAACGTGCACCACCTCAGTTCAGTCGACCAAACCCTTGAGTTCAGTCGACCGAACTCAAGAAAAATGGTTCAGTCGATTGGACCAAGCCCCCCAGTCGACTGAACCCAAGGTTCTCAACCTACTGGTTTTCAGTTCAGTCGACCGAACTCACCAGCTTAGTCGACCGAACAGCCTACTATTTTGGTCTCGAGTTTTGTATTCTAAGGCTAGCCAAACAAGCCTAAGCAAGGACCGAGAAAGCATAAAACACCTCTATACATACTGTTCTATAACTCCAAAACATAAACCATGCATCGATGATATATAACATGAAGGAAAAACACGTCATCATTTATATATATCAAAATTAAAACGGTACAGGATCTCACACACTCACATTCATATGGTTGTAATTATCGATATTACATCCGTATTTTATATCTCTTAGTTAAATGGCTGTTACGTCACTATGTAATAGTCATTGTTTTCGGTCGTTATGTTTCGTTAGCTTAATTCCTTTTTCTTTTAATAGTACTCCTTTTTTTTCTTTTCTTTTATTTTGTTTGACATCAAAATTCATAAAATCACTTAATTTTAGTTTAGTTTTTCTTTTTGTAACATTTCTTTCACTTTTCTTTTATTTTGTCCGATTTTCATATAAAAACTATAAAATTCCTAATAACAGTTAGGATCCTTTTCCTTTTTCTTTAGTCATAATTCTAATTAGCTTAGTAGCATTTTCCTTTACCTTCCTAAAAAAAACCTTTTAATTTTAGTTTATTCTTCCTTTTTGTAAAGTTTCTTTTGTTTCCATTTCTTTTGATCAAGTCTTTGTGTATTCTTTTGTATGAAGCAAAGCATAAATTTTCTGTTATTAGTTTAATAATCTTTTATTATTATTTTATTATTAAGCTTTTAATATAAAATTTTCATATACTTTTTTTATTTTAGTTTATCTTTTCTCTCTAGTAGAAGTTAATCATGTTAATGTAATTTTTGATTATTTGGTAATATGCATATTTGGTATAATAATTTTAAAGTATGTTTTATTCATTTCATTTGAAACCATATTTTAGAGTAACTTAGATTATTTTATATTGTTTGATGATATTGTTAGTAAATTCATGATCATTTTTTGTATGACTTGTATCTAATGACTTTTAGAGTATATTTTTAATTTTTATTTGAATCATGCTAATTTAGGTTATTTAGGTGATATTACATGCGAGTTTGCTCTATGTATCATTTAATCAAATATTGCATGTCGAAGAACTTAAAATTTTTCTTTTGATACTTGTTTTATTTGGTGTTATATATATATATATATATGTTATGTATTTTTCTTATTTGATTTTGGATGTTCTCTCTTTGCCTTCATCTTATGTATTTGCATGCATTTGAAAAATCTAATTAAGAACCAATAATGATTAGTAGAGGCTAATCTCACTGTTGGGCGAATTGGGGGGTACCTAACACCTTTCTCGGTTCGTACCTTAGCCTCCGGACCCTTGTTTTCTCGAGTTAACGTGTTAAAACATCACTGGCTCATTTTATTTTTCTTGGTTTTTCTTGTTGACTTAACAAGGCTTCAATGACCGTTTTGATGATAACAAATCTAAGTATCTAATTGTGCAAATTGAGTTTGTTTACAGGAAATATATGTTTAGCACAATTAAATATACAAAATGAAAGCCATGAAGAAATATTTCAAATCAAATACTTTAGCTACAAGGTTTTGGAGCAAATTGAAGGAATGAAGACAAAGTTATTAAATTTCATTCGTATCAAAATTAGGATCTATGTAAATTCACAAAACTCAAGATTATATCTCTTGAACCTCATAGGAATCCTAAAAATATTTTCCCAAAATAAGAAGTGATCAAAACCTTTTTGAAAATCAAAAATTCTAAACTTTAAAAGTTCAGTCGGCTAATACATAGCATTCAGTTGACTAAAACTGGACTGCCAAAAAGGAAATTGGATAAAAAAACAGTTCGGTTAATTGACCCACAAGTCCAATCAACTGAGTAGGCTTAATTTTGAATTTTTGACTTAAGGGACTAGTTTGACATTACCACATTTAGCCCAACGGCTAGTCCAGACTTTTGATCTATAAATAGAGTCCTTATGCTCTAGTTTTATTCACTTCAAACATTCCAATCAATTCTCTCATTTTCTTACTTCTTGTGCTTCAATTTCTTCAATTTTTCAATCACATTTTTGAGAGAAAAGGTTTTAGATTTCTCATAGAGCATCATTGAAATATTTTTTGAGAAGTGAGTTAGTGTGTTAATTTCTTGTACTCATCCATTCATTGAATGAACATTTTTTGTACACTTTTATTTCATTCTATTGTACTTGAGAAGGGTATTTCTCAAGAGAGGTTAATCCACCTATAAGAATTGGGATACTTGAGAATGGGACATTCTCAAGAGAGGCTACTCCGCCTAGACTAAGGAGAGAGACTGCTCCACCTATTGAAAGAGTGATTGTAAAAATCTTCATAGCGGTTGGCTTGAGACAAGGACGTAGGCCGTTGCGCCGAACTTTGTAAAAATCTTGGTGTCATATCTCTAACTTGCTTTAATTTTATTATTATTAATTATTGCTTATATTTGCATCACACACATTTAAAATCTATACTAAAATCATTCACTATTAAAATCTATACTTGTATTTTAATTTTCAAACAAGAAAGTTTTGAATCTCGTGATTTCAATTTTCAAACAAGAAGTTTTAAATCTAGTGAATTAAAATCTATACTTACGTTTTAATCTTCAAACAAAAAGTTTTGAATCTTGCTTATAAGTGAATTAAAATCTATACTTGTGTCTTAATATTTAAACAAGAATTTTTTCTAATTATCCAATTCACCCCCCTCTTAGGATTGTACATATACTATCAATTGGTATCATAGCTAATCATATTATTCTTAACAAGTTTTTGTGAAAAATATCTATAGCAGGCATCGGTGTATTCCCATTTGGAGAGGTTCAATCCTCTACAAGGCCTCCAATCTTCTGTGGTGTTAATTACACTTTTTGAAAGCAAAGAATGAGAATTTTTATTCAAACCATAGATTGGAGGGCTCGGAGAGTGATCGTCCAAGGTAATTTCACTCATACTAAAACTATAGAAGGTAAAGAAATTCCTAAACTAGAAGAAAAAATAAATAAAAATGATATGAAGCTATTTCAAATAAACTCTAGTGCTATGAATGCCTTATATTGTGCTTTAGATGCTAACGAATATAACTGCATAATGATATGTAAAAGTGTTAATGAAATATAGAAAAAGTTAGAAAGTACTTATGAAGGCACTCAAAATGTTAAAGATTCTAGAATTAATAGATTAATTAGTGAGTATGAAGGTTTTAAAATGAATGATGATGAAACTATCTCTAGCATGTACACTCACTTTACTCACATTATTAACTCTCTTAATGCACTTGAAAAAACTTATCAATCTTATGAGCTTTTAGGAAAATTACTCAATGCCTTGCCACCTATTTAGGAAGCAAAGGCTACAGCCATCTCCAAAGCAAGGAATGTGAGACCCTGACCCATTTTTCTTTTCGGAGTTTTTCGACGCGCGTTTCGTGTTTATGTGATAGCATGTTTTTATGTGTTTTGATGCAAGATCGGACTTAGATATACATGCGAGGTTGGTTCCTAGTGGCCGTGGGGTGTCGCGGTGCAAATTTCAAAAATTTTAAAAAGAAAATATTTTGGAGGCTTATAAATATCTGGAGTTAGATATTTTTAAAATATATTTTCAAAACTTATTCGCTATGTTTCCTCCATTTTCTCCCTACCTTCTCTCTAACTTCTCGAGGGCCCGAGGCTCAGTTTTCGACGACAGACTGTTGATCATTGTTATTGGCGTCGTGGACTACGCATCCATCCGAACGGAATTTTATTCTGGCGAAGCTTGATTTTGCACGTGGTTTGAGGCGTTGAGTTTTTAACTCACCGAGGTAGAATCCTAGACTCTCATGTCTTATAAGGATGCAACGTGTAATCGTGTGTGTTTTTACCGATTAGATTGCATTAGATCTGAGTTTGTTTCAAGTTGGATTTTTGGGTTTAAAACTCGTTTTTTGTCGATTTAGGTGGATAAAATTGAGTGTCAGGAGTTTTTTTCGTGGTCTGGGTGTTAGGCTTAGGCGCGTGGATGTCCAAGGGTGTTGGACGGAGGTTTTGAGGTGTCGAATCGAGATTTTGGAGGCAAAAACCGCAGCATAAAAATAGTTTTCGAGGGAAGTCAGTCGACTGGATCTTGATGATCGGTCGACTGGATCTTGGTACTTAGGGTTCAGTCGACTGGACCTGGAGGCCAGTCGACTGACTTGGTTCTGTCTTGGGTTTTTGGCTTTTTCTCAGAGTTTTCAGTCGACTGGGAGTAGGGGTCTTGTAACACCCCAAACTCGAGGGCCCATGAACCAAACCCAAACTGACCCGCATATAAAGTCCTCAACAAAAACTTTTGTTTCATTGTAGGTTGAGTTCAACTATACCTATATAAAAAAAATTTCTTTAAATAACAGTATTCTCGTACATGTCAAATTAAATACAAAAGTTTTGAGTTTTCAAAAGTTTTTACATAAAAAAAAATCATTACAAATATCCACTTTAGATTATATACAAATGTATTACAAAATATAAAGATACTCTAAATCTTCCTTCTAGCCTTTTCTCAAACGGCACCCCTTGCCATAGTATTGCCCCTGGTCCTCAAAACATGAAATTGTTTAGTAAACATACATGAGTCGAAACTCGTATGATAAAGATTAACTCACGTGTAATGCATGATTTGTGAGGTGTGATGAGTGCAACCAGAATAAAAATGCAAGTTTCATAAATTTGTTATTTATTTCCAGGCGCACACCCACGCACGCCAAGTTATTCATTTATTAAACCTATTTCCAAATATTCCTTTCTTTCACATTTATTCTCGTTACCCTTTTTTTTTACAAAAACCGAATCACATTTTCATTACCCGATTTATCACAAAAAAACCGTATCACAACAATGAACCGGCATCGGGCGCAGCTTATAGAAATCCCTCCCGATTAATCCCAATAGGTAACAAAGCCATTCGGTAATAGATAGCTCTATAACTCACCACGGCGCAACACCACATTTCGGGGGCTAACCCGTGGGCATGTAATTCCCATCTTGCATAAGTTTTCGGTCTTTCACCGCGAACCCGCTAGACCAACCTAATTCACATCAATCCAGACGGTTCAATATTCCTGATACTATCAATTTTTTCAAGAAAACCCAAGAGTATAACCCACAACCAATTGCTCTCCCAATCATTTTCAGATATTCTCATTTTCGCTTCCCGTTTCAAATCTTCCGTTTCAATTTCACATCATATTTCATTTAAGTACTCGAGTTCCCTTTCAAGTCATACGCACATACATCAAAACTTCAACCCATAATTTCTTATAATTCATATTTCATGTATAAACTTCATAAGGTACCTACACAAAATTTAATTCAATTATGATTGTATCATTTGAAGAAAATGAAATGCACCCATTATATGCATATACACAATTTGAAATCCATGTTTCTGTACTAAATGCTTAGTAATGTCAAAAGATGAATATATATCACAACCCTCAGATACCCATTCTTCTTCTTAAAAAAACGTTATATGTAGAAAACCTATTTTATCATAAAATCCATCCAATAGGTACAACACTTGCAACCCAACCCTAGTATGTTGATAAAGGTGTATCCATAGCCCATGGGTCAAGAAAGTTAATAAAAAAATCCATTAAGGATGAAAAATAACATTTTCCAAGACATTTGGCCAAAAACGGATGAAAAACGATTGAGAAAACCTGGCATACCCTCACTATTTTGATTATAACTTTTTCTATAAAAAGAATTTTTTTTTTTAGAGTAGTCTTGTAGGAAAAAGAACTTCCGGGGCTTCGATTTGAGTATAAGAACAACCCAATTCGAAGTTTGGATGATGGAGATACATTGATTTAAAGAAAATATTTTCTGTTAGGGTTCGTATACTAAAAATCATATTTTTAATATTTAATTTAATTTTAATAAAATTGTTTTTCCATTTTATGAGAATTTTTATAAGTAATGTATGTGTATCATTTCTTTGATATGCATGGATGTCCAATATTTTGTACAGTATTTAATCTGCTGTGTAGAGTACGACTTACACACAAAAGACCAGATTTTATATTCTTTTAGAATATAAGTTTTATATTTACAGTTTAGATGAAATTGACATATCATCGGTACAACTATAGCACAAAGTTTTAGTAGGCCTCTCTTGGTTACAGAAAATAGATAATAGCATCGTCTATTGTTCCGACTTTCTGTGCTAGTACATTTTGTGTATATTGAATGGGAGATTTTGGGTAATTAATTTAGTAATGACTACTGACTACATAAATTAATTCACACTTCAAGGTTATTATGAATAGTACTTATCCTCTTAATCCCAAAATAATTATTGATTTGTATATATTTAATATTCGTTGTTTTGATTCATTAGAGGGTGTGATCTTATATGGGTCTATATTTTCGGTGAGTTGGATATCGGCATTATTTATATGGCGAATATTAATTATTGACGGAGTCCATGTCCCGAATGATCGAGATTGACGATACCCCCTTAAGGATGCTTATAAGTTTTGATCGGGTCAAACCCTACAGGTGGATTTAATTATCTAGCGGTCAAATAAGTTAAGCAAAATGGCTTAAGGAATATCAAGATGCCGATTAAATTAAATTTCCAGTAATTAAATTTAATTGGCGAGTATCGAAAATATTAACGTTGGGAAAAATGATAAGCATTTAATAACATGAGCTCAATGCAAGAAGGTCTTGAGATAATAGGTCAAAGTGTAATTACAGTTCTTTAGTGGTGTGAACTGTAATTCGGTATTGTATGAAAATTATAGAAACCGCTGCTGGTTTTCTATAATTGCAAATACCGCTATGCGTCTTTCTTTAATTGCAGAAACCGTTAGTAGGTGTTTGTGTTCTACTAGAAATCTTACTCATAATTACTCCACTGGTCCCTGCTGTAGCCTTATATATACGCGAGTACGCTGAACCAGTTTGAGATTGATACATCATATATCAGATAGATCCTATCTCATATATTATTATTGATATATTATTTTTGCCTTTCAAGATTTAAAAAATATATCAGGGTTCTGTCGGTACGAGTTCTCGGAGGATCGTAGCCCACACTATGTTCGAGGATCGCGTAAGGGATTACAGTAGAAGATCGGACTGGAGCTTCAACTCGAAATTATGTCGTAGTTGAAGATTAGATCGACAAGAGGTATTCATCTAAATTAACTTTGGTTGCAAGGGTTTATTTTTTATCATTCGACGTCAAAAATTTTATCTGGAGCCTGTTTCGGCGTTTACCCGTCCAGTTCATTTTTTTTACCGAAAATCGTTTTACAAAAATAATGATTTTGCCAGTATTACCTCCAACATTTTCGACCAGTGAAAAATAGACCGCATGCTAGACTGCTCGAGCGGTCTGGCCTGCAGAAGAAGCCAAGAGCATCCTATGACCGCCCTCTAGACCTCTTCAGCGGTCCCTCAGGTGGTCCTACGCCAAAATTAAGTTTTTGCTAGATTTTGAAGCTAAAATCGACCTAAACCCAAATTTATGCAAAAATATGGAATGTTAAGTAATTTAAACTTCCTTTTTACACAATAAACTCACTATTTCATAACTAACCATTACCCAAAACTCTAAATTTTCTTAAAAACTCAACTTAACTCTCACACACACCGATCAATGTTCAACTCATGTATGAAATCCACTAAATCTTTACTCATAAATCAAAGTATCAACCAAAATCAAATCAAAACATACGAGAAAATCTAAATCCTACCTCAATTAGCTCAAAGCCTTGAGATTCCACCACTTTCTTCCTCCTAGGGTTTCGGTTGCTTCCTTAGTTTGCTCCTTGATGCTCAATCTTTCATTTCCTTACTCCAAAGCTTGATTGTCATCTTTGGTTGCTTCTCTTGTGGATTAAAGCTTTTCTCCTCAATTGTTAGCTCTCAATTTAGTTCCAGACTTCTCAAATTTTGAGGGAGGAAGGTTAGGGTTTATGGATTTTGGTAGATTCTCCCATGAAGCAAAGAAGAAGAGAAGAGAAGAAGGGAAGAAGGTGTTTGGCGTGGAAGGGGTGAGGGCCCTTGCTCTCTTTTATCTTTCTCTCTCTCTCTCTCTCTCTCTCCACTCTTCTAGAATGGCCTAAAGGCCATGTTTGGCTTGCCTCTCATTGTTTTGACTTTTTTCTTTCTAATTTTAGCTCTCGTGACCTACTTTTCACTCTAATTTAATTCTATTAGCTTCATAATTTAATTCCACATTTACAATCTAATTTTCATCCTATATTTTAAGAATTTGAATTAATAAGTTATGCTTAACCACAAATTATTGTCATTTATCACCATATATCTCAATTACGCTTTCACATATCAGTAAGTTAACTGTTAGTGAACAAAATTTTATAACATCCACGTCGAAATTTAATTCCGTCTCCTCACTTGACCGAAAACATGAAAGCACCAAATAAACACATATCGGGTCCTTACAACTTTCCCCCCTTTGGGAATTTCGTCCCTGAAATTCTTTTCAAGTCTCACCAAACCTTCCTTTAGTCTTAATATCTGTTCACATAATTCGTTAATCGTTCGGTCTACATAGCACCTATCTTAATCCGCAATCCTGATCATTTTTTTAAAAATGATTTGACTCAAGGATGCTAACACGCCTATATTTTCGAAAGTGTCACACTACCATTAGGCTTAACTTCCGAATGCCAATATTTCACAAACACTAGAATCATCCATATGTCATCAGACCGGTCATAAAGTTGTACTCATACGGAGTTTGACTAACCTAAAACGGTTCATCGTTTAGCACGATATCCACTCTTAACCGAGATCAACACCAAAGCTAGTATCAACCACTCCTTTATGGATCACTGACTATCCCTCTATGACCACCATCTCACGCCATATACACATTCCCGAAGATTAAACATTCTCAACCATAGCATTATGGGTCATAGGTTTTACCTCCACAAAGATTATCCCAACTTCGTCGTATTATGGTCTAACTCACTGTTGTACTCCAATGTATACTAAGGACTACTCCTCCAACCCAAACACATGTTGCCAAACTTAAACATTGTTCATAAGGGTTTCACGTGTTATCCCAAAAATCGCTCATGCCCTTGCGGCCACTTAACTATCACTACTTGTACGGCATTACTTGAGTCCTTCAACGATTAACACTAACACATCCACCTGAACTCCGTGAGTTACTAGGATTAAGCACACCTCATGAATCAAATGCCTTATCGGTAAGCACTTACTTATACACATTGAATCACATTCCTTGTCATGACGCCTTACACTTACCCATTGATCTCTCGAGTCTACAACACCTCAAACTAGACAATTTGTAATCTTCCGTATTTACATTACCCCACTCATCGACATTATCATGCACATTCACGTATTCCCTTCAAACGGTAGAACCACTCTTCGCACATTAAGAATTTTGAGAAATCTAAAGCTCAAATTAGGACACAATTCCAGACTCACAAGAGCCTATCAAACCCACCATGTAAATATTCCAGCTGCTAGGTTCTAACCCAGAACAAGCAGCACACCACGGCTAACGATTCCCGGTTAATCGATGCAGAAAAGGATTCTATGCCTCGACACTAACTCCTTCGTCAACAAGGATAAAAATTCCTGGTCTACTAACCCAATCTTCCAAGGGAACACAACTCTACAGAGAACCCACGAGGAACTTGGCCCTCTAACCACCTGATTCCGGTAGTATCCATGTCTTAAGGCACAACTCACGGGTCACATCACGGACACTATTCTACGAGGACTCCCATTTTCCCACAATAGCCAGACCAAGAGTCAACCAACGGTCCTAATAGTTACACCTCACCAAGGTGAAACAACCCGTATGTCATAACTGTTCACGAGATAACCGTATCTTCTCCCTAAGAAAGAAATGGTTAATCAAAAATCATGATCCAACCTCAACGTACTCTTGTAAATCTCACCTTGAAGCTATATTGACCATAGCCACACAACTGCTGTCGACCTCGACCATGCTACTCAGATCACCTGCCACGCTAAACTCTCAACTCTCAGACCTCATTTGCACGTATACGAACATCATCGTCTCTCAGACCTCATACTACACATCCCAAAGGACTACAAACTCGTCATCAGTCATACACGAAAACATAACACTAAGATTTTCATCGCGCTAAGACCTCACTTCACAAGGTTGCACTTCAATGACCTAACTTCCATTAGGCAAATCACAACCATATCACGGCCTTAAGCCCACTGTCCAAGCAACTTACGTAAAAAGCACACGACACTAATCAAAAGGAAATCTAATCCTGAAATCTTTCATCCCAAGCTAATAATAACTTCTGCGATCATGCAGACACTTCCTGCATTCTCGCTTCTAGGTACATATTTATTGCAGGCATCTTAACCCACGGTCTCTCACCCATCACCCCAGGCCATCCAAACCACAAGGTACAATGTTGAATCTTATTACTCTACACTTCGTTCCCATGGGCAAACAACTTATCCACCTCTGAACCTAAGGTCAAACATAAACAACCTCTAGACTTATCCCACTCAAGATACACCGTCTTAGCACTAAGCCAACCACACAATTGAACCCTTCTATGGTCTTTTTAAATCTCATACACCCGCCACGGTTCCCAATATGATCTCCTAATCACGAGGATAATGACCAAGCTGCAGACCTGCATTCTCGTAGGAATCCCACAGAACTGACACTCAAGAATCTTACCACGTAAACAACCCAATCACCGAACTCCCTTAGAGATCTCACGAGAGTTGAAGCTATCAACCCTTCGTACAAATCAGGTGACCTTTCCAGAAATGTCACTCAAAACACTCAGGTTCACAGGGTAAAGCAAACGTGCTCTTCAAGGAGCTACAGGCAAACGAACCCACACTCATACGATCCCAACATTTACTTCACACCAAGGAAGGATAATCACACTATTCAACCAACCACAAAACATCTCTCCTGCTAGGAAGACCACGAGTCGCGCGACTCTAAGCTCTCGCTCCGCGTCACTACCTCTTAGGGCCACAATTACACACTGAGTATACCATTCGTCGCACTAGGTCTTCACACTTAGATATCTACCTAAGCAAATTAACGATCATCCACTCCTTCGCATCCCAATGATGCATGACATGCGTCCATACAACTCTCACCGATTAACCACCAAAGACAACACCACATATATTCGCACCACTTTAGGACATCTCCTCATAAGGTTGCAGGACATCAACTCGATTTTTTTATAAGTAGGTAACAACCTTATGGGTAGGCAAAACCCACGCCATAGTCTTTAGCTTGCGACTCCAATACACCCACTACAAAACACAAATGCTCAATCGAGAACACCCGACTCTTATGTCATTATACGAATACCACCAGCACAAAGCTATTCAAACATAAAAGTAACTACATACAACATAGACAAACAAACCCCGCTTTCCGACTCCAGACCAAATGGCGCCACCCTATCACTCGCCGTTAAGGGTAAAATAACATCACCATCTTTAGATCTTATGCTAGGTCACACACTACCAACATTATCTCCTCATGGGATCTCCTCACACAGACACGTCATCCTAAGACGATCGAGTCAGCTTCACCAACAACATCTGTCACATGCCCCACAAATGTCACGGACTCACACTCACATTCTCACCAAAAACCATGTATTTCACATTGTCTTCCAATTATGTGAACAACAAATCAAGCCACGAACCTCTATTTTGAGAAAATTTACGAACAACCTCAAACCATTGCTCGTTAAATCACAATCACCTCCGACGTACATCTCGTCATACGTACATGCACATCACTCGTTAACCGATCCATTGACAGCATCTTTAATCCACCTACTCATTCCTCATACACTTTTGACTTCTATCAAGAAATTAAATTAAGCACCACCGCACAGGGAAAGCACAAGGGTCATCAAACTGACCTTTAAAACCATAAGATACCACTGTGGTTACTAATAACACCCCTCAGGGTAAGGGACATTCCCAAACACCGCCTAAGCTCAAACTTTCTAACACGCCTTAGGCCGGAGATTATTACGCTCCCATCCACCATGTTCCTGTCCACTATGCTCCCTTCTATACCCAATCTCGGGACACACGGCTCATGACATAGCACGACTCAAGACATGATACGGCTCACGACATACACAATTCTCAACACGCCCAAGGCCACACTTCATATCCAACCACAACAAACAACCTCCAAGAGGTTTCAAATACCTTACCATACTCATCTGTTAGGCTACTGGTAGCACAACACACACCAAACACTCAATGCTCATCTCACGGGCTTACACCCACCATGATTATTGACCACCAGGTCTCACATCCATGACCCACACTACCACCTAGGCTATAACTCATCCTAGCCCCATGGACATAGCTCATATAACGAGGATATCTTAACTCCTGACTAGGTGAAACCCAACTTAACCTTCTAAAGCCGAGCGACGCGCTACTCACCACCGAGTCACATCACATCAACACATATTCACATACAGAGGAAAGGCCTCAGAGTAATGCGATAATTCGAGCAACTAATTCAGATTTCTCATAGAAAGAACATCGGCCATACGCTTTTCTATTTTGAACTCCAAAGTAGTTGACCGGATGCTAAATGGCATGCCACATCACCCTAAGACTCAACCCTCCATGCTCATATAAACATATAACATGCGCAAAACAATTCAATCACAAACCCATCCAAGCACACAATTTATGCCGTGCAGTGGTGCCTAATCTCATCAAAAAGGTCACACCTACAGGTCATCGTTATTCCCACAGCTCCTAAGTATTCGAACCTAGAGCTCTGATACCATTTGTAATGCCCCAAACTCTAGGAACCCATGAACCAAACCCAAACCGACCTGTATATAAAGTCCTCAATAAAAACTTTTGTTTCATTGTAGGTTGAGTTTAACTATACCTATATAAAAAAAATTCTTTAAACAACTGTATTCCCGTACATGTCAAATTCCGTACAAAAGCTTTGAGTTTTCAAAAGTTCTTACATAAAAAAAATCATTACAAATATCCACTTAAGATTATATACAAATGTATTACAAAAAATAAAGATACTCTAAATCTTCCTTCTAGCATTTTCTCAAACTACACCCCTTGCCCTGGTATTGCCCCTGGTCCTCAAAATCTGAAATTGTTTAGTAAAAATACATGAGTTGAAACTCGTAAGATAAAGATTAACTCACATGTAATGCATGATTTGTGAGGTGTGATGAGTGCAACCAGAATAAAAATGCAAGTTTCATAGATCTGTTATTTATTCCCACACGCACACCCACGCATGCTAAGTTCTTCATTTATTAAACCTATTTCCAAATATTCATTTCTTTCATATTTATTCTCGTTACCTTTTTTTTATTACAAAAACCGAATCACATTTTCATTACTCGATTTATCACAAAAAAATCGTATCACAACAATGAATCAGCATCGGGCGCAGCTTATAGAAATCCCTCCCGATTAATCCCAATAGGCTACGCAAAGCCACTCGGTAATAGATAGCTCTATAACTCACCACGACGCAACACCACATTTTGGGGGCTAACCCGTGGGCATGTGGTCCCCATCTTGCGCAAGTTTTTGGTCTTTCACCGCGGACCCGTCAGGCCAACTTAATTCACATCAATCCATACGGTTCATTATTCCTGATACTATCATTATTTTTAAGAAAACCTGAGAGTCCAAACCACAACTGGTTCCTCTCCCAATTATTTTCAAATATTCTCATTTTTGCTTCCCATTTCAAATCTTTCATTTCAATTTCACATCATATTTCATTTAAGTACTCGAGTTCCCTTTCAAGTCATATGCACATGCGTCACAACTTCAACCCATAATTTCTTATAATTCATATTTCGTGTATCAACTTCATAAGGTACCAACACAAAATTTAATTCAATTATGATTGTATCATTTGAAGAAAATAGAATGCACCCATTATATGCATATACACAATTTGAAATCCATGTTTCTATACTAAATGCTTAGTAATGTCAAAAGATAACTATATATCACAACCCTTAGATACCCATTCTTCTTTTAAAAAAATGTTATATGTAGGAAACCTATTTTATCATAAAACCCATCCAACTGGTAAAACACTTGCAACCCAACCCTAGTATGTTGATAAAGGTGTATCCATAGCCCATGGGTCAAGAAATTTCATAAAAAATCCATTAAGAATGAAAAATAACATTTTCCAAGATATTTGGCCAAAAATGGGTGAAAACGACTGAGAAAACCTGACATACCCTCACTATTTTGGTCATAACTTTTACTAAAAAAAGAGTTTTTTTGTGAGAGTAGTTTTGTTGGAAAGAGAACTTCTGGGGCTTTGATTTAAGTACAAGCACGACCCAATTCGGAGTCTGGATGAGGGATGTACATTGATTTAAAGAAACTATGTTCGACCAGTGAAAATAGACCGTGGGCTAGACCGCTCGAGCGGTCTATCAAGCCGAGAGCATCCTATGACCGCTTGAGCTGTCCCTCGGGTGGTCCTACGTCGAAAATTGAGCTTTTGCTTGATTTGGAAGCCAAAATCGATCTAAACCCAAATTTATGCAAAAATATGGAATGTTAAGTAATTTAAACTTCCTTTTTACACAATAAACTCACTATTTCATAGCTAACCATTACCCAAAACTCCAAATTTTCTTAAAAACTCTACTTAACTCTCCCACTCACCCGTCAATGTTCAACTCATGCATGAAATCCACTAAATTTTTACTCATAAATCAAAGTATCAACCCAAATCAAATCAAAACATACAAGAAAATCTAAATCCTACCTCAATTAGCTCAAAGCCTAGAGATTCCACCACTTTCTTCCTCCTAGGGTTTCGGTTGCCTCCTTGGTTTGCTCCTTGATGCTCAATCTTTCATTTCCTTGCTCCAAAGCTTGATTTCCATCTTTGGTTGCTTCTCTTGTGGATTAAAACTTTTCTCCTCCATTGTTAGCACTCAATTTAGTTCCAAACTTCTCAAATTTTGAGGGAGGAAGGCTAGGGTTTATGGATTTTGGTAGATTCTCCCATGAAGCAAAGAAGAAGAGAAGAGAAGAAGAGAAGAAGGGAAGAAGGTGTTTGGCGTGGAAGGGGTGAGGGCCCTTGCTCTCCTTTATCTTTCTCTCTCTCTCTCTCCACTCTTCTAGAATGGCCTATAGGCCATGTTTGGCTTGCCTCTCATTGTTTTGACTTTTTTCTTTGTAATTTTAGCTCTCGTGACCTATTTTCCACTCTAATTTAATTCCATTAACTTCATAATTTAATTCCACATTTACAACTTAATTTTCAACCCATATTCTAAGAATTTGAATTAATAAGTTATGCTTAACCACAAATTATTGTCATTTATCACAATGTATCTCAATTACGCTTTCACATATCAGTAAGTTAACTATTAGTGAACAAAATTTTATAACATCCACGTTCAAATTTAATTCCGTCTCCTCACTTGACCGAAAACGTGAAAGCACGAAATAAACACGTACCGGGTCCTTACAGTCTAGTCGACCGAGGTGCTGGGTTATGTGTTTGTGGTTCGGTGGTTGGGTTTTCGGGTTCAGTTGATCGTGTTGTGGTTTCGAGGGTCGTGTAGTGGCCTCAGGTGTTTGTTTAAGTGCCGTCCTCAGGTGATGTGCATGCTTAGACGTGGGTGTTGGTGGACAGTTAGGTGCGTGGTTTTTATTCACCGCCGGGTTTGTGTGTGGCACGTGTGGTTGGCATGGGTTTGCGATGGCCGTGTTAGGCGTGTTTAGGACTCGTGGTTCTTTTGGAAAAAGACGTTGGTTTGTGAAAATTGGCATTTTATGATTTTGGTGTTGGCCTCCAGGTTGGGCTTAGTTTTATGGTTGGTTGTCTCAGTGTGTGGATGGGTCGTTCGGGTAAATAGATGATGGGTGCATGGCATGTGATGCCGTGTCGGGTTATATGGCGGGTGGCGTCATGATGTGAAGTTATATATGGCTATGTGCGCTTATAACTCTAGTTATGTGCATTTATAACTTTAATTTATTTTTGTACGAATTATGTAAGGGAATTACATGGTTTATGCTCTAAAACTCATAGTTTTATAGGCACGTATATGTGGGCTCTAAGAAGCAGATGCATGTGGTGCAAATTGCATGAGTTGCAAGTGTTATGTTAGTTGGGACAGTGGTCCTTCGGTGAAAGCCCGAGAAATGTTAGTTGGGGCTGTGGTCCTTCGGTGAAAGCCCGAGAAATGTTAGATGGGGCTGTGGTCCTTCGGTGAAAGCCCGAGAAGATCATTGTTTTGTGTGTGTGCATTTGGGTATCTGAAGGGCGAGAACGCGATCTTGACGATGCAGGATTGGTGGGTGCTTAGGGCCCTCGGGTTGTGAACCCAAAAACTAAATCGGTTGCCTCTGTGAATGATATTATTTATGTTGTTGTAACTCCCTATAGAACTTGTCATTACCGAGTAGACCTTTAATGGTGACTAGGGTGATAGGCAAGAGTCTATAGTTGTTACCTTTTTATGTGTTTTTATTATTTTTCCTTAACTGTGGCATGATATCTATTAGGATGATATACATAGTTTCAAGGACAGAAACGAGGTCCTGGAGAGATATGTGTTGGGTGTGTTGCTCATAGTGTGTTGGGCGTAGTGCATGGATTGCATGAGTTAGCTTGTTAGGGCTTGTGAAAGTCGATTTAGATATATGTCATGTGTTACATATATATATATATATATATATATATCTGTGTGTGTGTGTATATATATGTGTGCGTGTGTTATTTTTGGGGCTCGTGCGAGCTGTGTTTTAAAACTATGTTAAGGTCTCTATGGGGAGAGAGAGTGTACCTGAATCGAGGGCGATGGTCGCAATTCACAAGATTCAACGTCTGAACCCTCCTACCTTTTTTGGGGATCCCAACCCTACGATAGCCACTGAATAGCTGGAGCTGGTCACCAGGAATTTGGACACGTTACAGATTGAGGAGGACGGGATGCGGGTTTCTTTCGCTGCCTTTCAGCTGAGGGGGAGTGCTCACATGTGGTGGAAGTTTTTCAGGACTACAATCAGAGGCACTTGGGAGGCATTCACGAAGGTATTTTTGGAGAAATACTTTCCCGCGACTTTGAGGGATCGGTACAGAGAGGACTTCCTTTTCCTGACTCAGGGGACGATGACAGTAGCCGAGTATGAGGCAGAGTTTACTAGCTTATCCCAGTTTGCATAGGAGATTATGCCTAATGATGAGTTCGATACAAAGAGGTTCGAGAGGGGTTTGAGGCCTACAATCAGGGATCGAGTGGCGGCATTCAGGATGCATGTTTTTACAGAGTTAGTGGAGACAACCATGAAGGTGGAAGACACTTTGAACGAGATGCGCAGAGACATAGCTAGTATGAGTCAGCAAAACGAGGGACGTGCATAGTCCCAGGGATGCAATGATAAGCATCAACAAATATCTGGTTCGAGTTCGTATCCAGTGGGGTTGTATCTGTTGGGAATGAATACTGAAAAGCCATGCTTTTATGTATTTTATTCTGGATTCCTGGCATATTAATAAAAAAGAATTTGAGATGGTTTTGCATTTATGATTTCATATTTATATTTTTGATGTATGAATGCATAGTCCGTATATTCTATCCAGTATTTGACTCGGTGCGTACTGGACGGAAGATCGGGTCAAAGGTTCTGACATATTATACAGGTAGGCACACAATTGCAATGGAGCCGGACATTCCATTGGTATGATTGTAGTACATCGTTATAGTAGCTGATCTTGGCTAGGTCGAACGGATCGAATTCAGGTTTTAAGAATTCGATGTTCGAGCTCAATGTGTTAGTACACTTGGAGTGTATTGAGCGGGATCAATGGGATGATCGATTCTATACTGACTATATGAATTAATTCACATCCCGTATTATCATGTATTGCATGAACTCTTAATCCCGAAGTGATTAATTAATTGTGTTCAGATACTGTACAGTACTTTGAGTCGTCAATGGTTGAGATTTCCTCTATGAGATCAATAATACCGAGGAGTTGGGTACTGGCATTATTTGTCCGATGATTGATAATCAGCTGACGGAAATCACATCCAATTTATGTTGAGGAGTTCCTCTCGTGTGCTTTGCTTATAGGTTTGATTATGCTAAATCTATACAGTGGATCTTCGGATCTGGCATATTAAAAGGTTAAGCCGTGCGATTGCGAGGAGAAGAGGATAATTAAATCGAGTTGTCAGTATTCTAATTTATTTATCGGGAATCCATATCTTAAATGTGGGGAAAATTCAGTGAATTTGATAATTGGAAACTCAAGAGATAATTTGAGTTAGGGACGGGAGTTCAGTTAGTACCTTTAGTAGAATAAGTTCTGATTCGTACGGGAAAGGATCTAGCTCGGGGACATAGTTAGGGATATCCGGTTTTCTCGTATGGTTAGCCTGAGTCCTAAACTTTCTCGTGATCCCTCACGTAACCCATTATATGCATGGATATTTTTCTTGTTGCTTTCGGTAATTATTTAATTTAATTTGAATGCCGGTATTGCCGCCAGGGACATTCGAAAATTAAATTAAATTAATGAGGGGCGGTTTTGATTTTTAGCACACCTAGGGATTACTCCCTAAGTGGCCGGCCCTAGAAGATGATGGATTTAATTATTTATGTTAAGTATATATATTTTCATATTCTTTTAGGAAAGAGAATATATATATATACTTAATTTTTTTTTATATATGCATATATATTAAAAAGGAGGCTCCTTTAATCAAACCCTAACCCTAATTCTCCCACCAAGCCGCCGTCCCCCTCTCCTCTTAGGCAATTAATTTTGCCTTTTGGAGATTATTGTGTGAGGAGAAACCAAAAGGAGGAAGAACACTTCGATCGGAATCGGTGCCCACACATCATGATCGTCATAGTGTATTCGGGATATACGTGAGAATGTTGCAAGGTCATCTTCAACGTATTCGGGACTTCTTGAAACTTTTTGACAAGTTTCATAAATGTATTAAACTATTGAAATAATTATTGCAAGGACGTTGTTTTTTACGGTCACAACGTCGATTCATAAAAAAAAATTTTTGCTACACGGCTCGCTCTCCAACAATGGTATCAGAGCCACGGTTGCATTTTTTATGAAAAACTATTGTACTAACCTCGGTTTTATAGCTATAAGTCGTTACGATCCGGTTATATAATGTATGTTTCGTTGTATCGTATATCTCGACGATTTTTGTTTCGAGATTAGATCATTTGTACACCTCCTACGTGGGGTATAGGCTTTTGGCGATATAATATATTATTTCATTCTATTTTTTCTGAATCTTTGATGTGATCATATCACAGAAAACGGGGATCGAAAACGAGATGAAAATGAATAAAGGAGACGGCGACAGCAGCATAAGTCAACAACAGGGCGCCAACTTTGGAGCTCATTTTTGGGGCTTTCGAGATTCTTTTTTGACACAATTTTTTCGCTAAAATAAAGGTTGTCCATTGGTTATCCGATGGTGGTTCGGTTACGATTCGATGACGGCGACAAATGGGTCAAAAACTGCTTGAAAGTTCGATGTGCACAGTAGCACCACCGTAGAAATTTTGGCACTTTGAGGATTTTTTGGGGCCACTTCAACATCGTATTTTGACGCAATTTTTTTTTGAGATCAAGATCTCGATATGCTCTACCTACCATAATTTTTTTGGGGGTTCAACAGTGGTGGCAAGGTTGTCAAACAGCGGTTGGAAAAAGGCGGCGCAGGGCTGCCAAAGGAAGCAGTTTTTTGGCCCAATCAAGGGGCTGTTTGGCTAGTTTATTTTTAGTTTTTTCGGCGTTCCAGCGGTGGTCTGGGGCTATGTCGGTGGTTCGGAGGCTGAGGAAAATATTCGGGTCTTTGACGGCTCGTTTAGGGTTCCAAAACCTTAATCGTTTAATCTTTAATTCGAGACCATCAGATTAAAAGATTAAACGGACGGACCAGATCGTAACGACTATTTATATTTATTTTTTCGTTATTTAATTATTTAATTATTTATTTTATTTATTTTTTCTTTTATGCATAATTTTAATTATCGAAAGTATATTAGAAAAAATGATTTTATAAAATAAATAATCCAAGCAATTTTTTAAAATAGGAAAATAAATAGATAATTATTTATTTAATTTTTGTGTTAAAATTAATTAAGGTTTTTAAATTAAAATTCGAGTAATTAATTTCTTTCGCAAAATTAAATAAGGAAACTTTTTGTTTAGTTTATTATGGTTAAATAAGAAATATTTTAATTGATTAAAATTGGATTTATTTTAATGAGGAATTAAAATATGTTTAATCGTTTAAAATGAATAAAAAGAAAAATTCTCGATTTTTAAAATATTAAGTGGGAGAAGGGTTTAGTCACAGATAAATTCTACGGTCTCCATTACACGTT
>JAOTRH010453332.1:0-30030 GCA_034768845.1 Heliamphora exappendiculata | reverse complement strand
AAGGAGTTTAGAATTTTGTACTAGATTGTCTAAAGAGAGTAACGGAGTGCGGAGAGAATTTGGTTTCTAGCGAGAGACTCACCTCGTTGGGAAAATCGACGCCGTTGAGTCTCACCTCCTCCGACAACCAATCGAAGCCCGACGCAACCTCCCTCCAACAACTAATTGAAGTTCCTATTTTCACATTATCGCAACAATTATGAGAAAAAGAAAAGGTAGGACAGAGGTGGTGGGGGTGTGGAGCTATGACGAGTGGTGGTGGTGCGAGATAGTGGGATGGAGTGGGATGGAGGTTGGTAGTGGTGGGATAGAGGTTGCTGGTGTTATACAGTAGATGGTGATGGTGGTTTGTTGATGTTTTTATAGTAAATAGTGATGGTTAGTCGATGGTGTTTGCAAGTCCCGTAAAATTCTTTCTGTGAAATGCACCAATTACTTGATTGAGAACTAACCGGAGGCGAGGTTTTACAGGAGGAGGATACACCGGCGGGATCGGGGCCAAGTCGAGGAAGCACATTGGCAGGGCTGGAGAAGAAGAAGACTGAGTCGGGTTGAGTGGGAGTGAGTCGGGTGAGTCAAGTGGGCGAGTCATTAGAATTTAGGTTAGGGTTAAATTAGTAAATTTACCATTGCAGTTAACGGCATTAGGGTAATAACACTGATAGAGGAGGTTAGTGTAATTTTAGAGAGCTCAGGGGAGGTCCCTATATTTTCAGTTCACCTCAAGTGAGGTAAGTGTAATTTACCCATAAATATACGTCTCGAATAATTATTTCAGGATTAAGAGTATAAGCGCTCATAGTAACTATGAGGTGTAAATTAATTTATATAGTTAGTATAAAATTAATTATCCCAACTTTGTTCTATTCAATACACATAAAGTGTACTAGCACAATGAGTCGGAACAATCATCATTCTTCGTAATCAATACAAATCTACTAAAATATTGTGCTACAGTTGTACCGATGGTGTGCCCAATTTATCTAAAAATGTGAACCAAAAGCTTATATCTACAAGAACCAATAATCTGATCTTCTGTGTATAATTCGAACTCTACATACTAAATTAAATACTATGTAGATTAAAAAATACCCATGCGAAATACTAAATAAATAATAAAATGCATACATTACTCATTAATATTCTTATAAAATGAAAAAACTAATTTTATTAAGAAATAAAATTAAATGCTAAAACCAAAATCATGATTTTTAGTATATAACTTGGCACTCCGTCACCTGGGGACATCATGAATGACTTTGGCATCGCTCGGGTGAGGATGTACCAGTTTCTAGGGCCGAAAGCTAAAGCTTTATTTTCTTTACCAACCATTTCACTTGCTAGGGATTTTCTCCTTGACCTCACAAGGGTAAGTCTGGCTCCTCACACTAACTTTTCCTGGTGCACTTTATTTTCATTCAGTCCTTACTCCTTTTCTTTTCCTTTTTATCTTTGTATAGGTATGTGTTCGATTCATTCTAATTTATCAATGATGTCATCACTGAGATCAGTAACTACAGACTGAACATGCTATAGTGGTCCTGCTGAAGAAGAAGTGGCTCAAGCGAAATGTGGATATTCACTAACTTCATGCTAAACGCTAGCAAAACAAGAAAGATCTAGAGTTAGTCAGAGTTGAGGTCTCTTTTGCTAAGAAGCGTCAAGCCGAGGAGTAGACAAGGGTTGTTGCAGTGGAGAAGAAGCTCGCTGAAGAACAAGCCCAAGTTGTTGATCTAAGTGAGAAGTTGGGAAAGGCCGAGCAAGAGGCGACCAAGCAGTTCAAAGCCTTGGATGGTAATGAAAGGGGTGTTTTCTCGATCAGTTAGGTGCATCATTATTTGGCTGTATCCAGAAAAGACATCTATAAAATTAACGAGCTCATAACCCAAGGTGGAGTCGACCAGCTGGTTGATTGGAGGGAGGGGTAACTGTCCTTTGCGAAAGATTACATCAAATCAGTGATGTCAACGCACATTCTCTACCTACCGTTTGGTGTTTTGGCCAATGCTACATTCGCTAACCACTTAAGATGATTCACCTCTCATATGAATCTAGCTTTCATAAGTTCATCGATTTCAGCTACGATGGCCTCATTTCTTTCTTTAGCAAAACTTCTCTACCTCTGCTTGACTGGCTTATGGAACCTATCCACATATACATGATGGGTCATAATGTTCGGATAATTCCAAGCGTGCCCTCATGAGTTCAAGCAAACAAATATTGGTGATCCCTCATGAACTGCACCAATGTCTCCTGAAATTTTCTTGGTGAAAGTGTGTCGATTAGCACCTCCATTTTGGTCTTCTTTCATCGATTATTACCTTTAATAAATCCTCTGTCAATTTTTCCCTCTTGGTCTCTGCTTATACTTATAGGGCGACTACGACCATAGTTTCCTTACCTTTATTTTCTTTCAGGATGTTGCATAGCATTCTCGTGCTGTAGTCTGGTTAGCCCGAAGTAACCCAACCCTATGGCCAGTCGGGAACTTCATTACCCAGGTGTGCATTGTCATCATTGCCTAATTTTGATTCAAGGTGGTTCTTCCTAATATGATACTGTGGGTTAAAGGGTAATTTACTACTAGTAAGTTCACTAACTTCGTGAACTGCCTCAAGTTCATCTCAATTGTCAATGGCCACTCAATAGCTTCTAAAGGTTGCACTCCCTCCAATGTGACTAGGGGTGATTTGATAGGTAATAATTTATTCCTCCTAATATTCAGTTGGTCGAAGGCTTTAAGGAAGAGCATGCCCGCCAAACTCCATTATCAACCAAAACCCTTCGTACTTTGAAATTTGCAATAATCATCGTGAAAACCAGGGGTTCGTCATGAGAATATATATGTCACGGCATTGTGCTCCGTGAAAGTGATGTCTTCCTTGACTCTTTTAGTCTTATCAGGCTTGTGGCCCACATACACCTCTAATGCTTATTTAATTTCGCATGTTCTTAGTCACCAAGTGTATGCTTGTCTAGATGAGATGCTCTCTCCCCCTTGTGCGAACCCCTAAAAATGACTTTGACCTTGCTATCTAGATCCCGATCCCTGTCATGTTGGGATGATGGGTTGAGTTGCCTCTTTCATTCTTCTTAGTTGGGGTGACTTGCTATGAATTATCCGAGTAAACCTCTTCGGATGACTCTGGATTTAGTTTTTTAAATCAAAATAATTTAACGTGTTGTGACCGTGATCTTTATAGAACCGAAATATTTATCTTAATTCCTTCTGTTGAGCATAGTTATGAGTTTTACAGGCTACTTGAGCTCGGTATCATTAGGGATTTGTAACAATTCCTGATTGACGGGAGTATTGAGAGGTGTATAATTGTTGAAGCGGCTTGATGGCACTTGTGGTTGTTTAGGATTAGCTTAGTCGGATTGTGCTCTATTTGAGTCCCTCATTTGTTTGGATCGGTCGGGCTCCATTAACCTTTTTTTGTTAACCTTCATCACATTTTCAATCCCTCATCAAGGCTTCAACCTTTTCTCCTTCCAGGCACTTGTGGCATCTTCAGGATTCATATGTTTCTAAGTCTTCAGTATCAATTCTTCCATATTAGTTGGTGGATCTTTTTCCAAGGAGAACAGGAACTTTGTTGGTTAAAGCACACCCATGAATGCCATAAGAGCAACTTTATCGCCCACATCGTTTGCTTGAAGTGCTTCCGAGTTTAACTCAATATATATTCCCTCAATGACCCCTTCGTTCCTATTTTATGTTCAGGAGATATGTGGCCAAACGTCAGTGTCGTTTTCCACCAATGAAGTGTCCCACAAATAGTTTTCTTAGTTGGGTGAAGCTAATGACCAAACCCTACTTTTGGCAGCTGAACAGCACCGTTGCTAACCCCTTTGGAGTGGTCAGGATTACATGACGCATGATCTTATTAGGTACTGTGTAGATGCATGTAGGCGTCATATGTTTTCAGGTGGTCGAGTGGATCCTTGGTACCATTCGAAAGCCTCCATCTTAGGTATCTTAAACTTCAAAGGAAAAGGCTCTACCATAATGGCAAGGGAGAATGGAATATCAGTTCTTTGCACTAATTCATCGACAACCATGGTTGCCTTTCCTTTGACTGCTTCCATAACATTCTGCAATTGCCCCTATATCTCTTTCATCTCGACTTCCATGGTTATAGAGACTTTAATTTTCTCACCCTAATTAACCTTCTCGCCTCAGTGGTGAACGTTCTTTCCATGGCTAATCTGATGGCTTTTAACTTCCACCCTTTCATCCGGTCTACCATCGCGACCTCTGCACCTATTGGGTTGAAGCGAGATAACCCCTTCTCCTGGGTCTTCTTCTTGATCCAAATCATTATTATTAGGGAGAATTCAGTTTTCTTTGCATAGTTCGTCTTGTCCCTTGTTGTTAGGGAATATCTAAGGTTGTTAAAAAAATCGATAAATTCATAAAAATGGATCGAATCGGTCAAAATCTGCAGTTCGATTTGGTTTTTTTAGTTAACCGGTCCAATTACAGTTCAAATAAAAAGTGAATCGTATGATACGGTTCAATTCTCAATTTTAGTCTCACGATTTCTGTTTAGAACCGAACCGAGCTGTTTAAAATATATTATATAATAACTATTCTAAATTTATAATCATATATAAACACATACATATATGTATATAAAATATTCTATATATGACTATTTAATAATTAATACTATATAACTATATTACACATATACACACACACATATATATATATATATATACATAATACTTTGTATTAAATTTTTTACAAGTTTATAATAAAGAGATGGCTATTCACGCAAGATTATAACTATATTTTTTATTTTTCTCTAACTTTAAATACATTTCACCCCATGTATTTTATGTCACCCCTCTCTAAAAAATTGTATTTTCAAGATGGTCATGGAATCTATTGTATTACATTGTTGATTAGAATATCATGTTGTTATTTTTTTTTTAGTATTTTAGAATTAGGAATTAGATCCCATCCAAAATTGATCCCTTTTAACAGATCAGTTTTATTTCGATTCCACTAGATCCAGTAGTCCATATTGGTTCAAAATTTATAAAATTGTCAGTCACGGTTCGGTTCTTGAATTTGTTAAGAACCAGACCAATCTAGTTCGTGTGCATGCCTAGGAATATCGACAATTGGGCGCGCATTAGAGCCTCGAATCATTAACGTAGTGTTGGAGGCATAACTGCCAAGATCATTATTTTTGCAAACGATTTTCGATAAAAATTAACTGGACGAGCAAACGCCAAAATGGGGCTCCAGTTAAAACTTTTGACATTGAACGATCAAAATAAAACTCGTGCAACCAAAGATAATTTAGAAGAATACCTTCTTATCGGTCAATTCTTCAACTACGGTTTGATTCTGAGTTGAACCTCCTATCAGATCTTTTACTGTATTTCCTTACGCGATTCTCGAACGTAGTGTGGGTTACGGACTATCGAGAACTCATACCGGTAGAATCCAAATATCTTTAGTTTTGAAAGACAAGTTATGATCTTAAACTGGTTTAGACTACTCGTATATATATAAGGCTACAACAGGGACCTGATGAGTAATTATGAGTAAAATTTCTAGTAGAACAGAAACACCTATCAGCGATTTTTGTAATTATGAAAAATCAGTTGCAGTTTCTGCAATTTTCATAAAACACTGAATTACAGTTCACACCACTAAAGAACTATAATTGCACTCTGACTCATAATCTCAAGACCTTCTAGTATTGAGTTTCTGCTATTAAATGCTTATTATTTTTCTCCACGTTAAAATTTTCGATACCCACCAATAAAATTTAATTACTGATAATTTAATTTAATCGGCATTTTGATATTCTTTAAGCTTTTTTGCTTAACTTTTTTGACCACCGAATAATTAAATCCACTTGCAGAGTTTGTCCAAATCAAAACTTATAAGCTTACTTAAGGGGATATTGTCAATCCTGATCTTTCGGGACGTGAATTTCGTCAATAATTAATATTTTTTATATAAATAATACCGCAATGCAACTCACCGGGAATATAAACCTATAAAAGATCACACCCTCTAATAAATCAAAATAATGAATATTAAATATATGGAAATCAATAATTATTCTAGAATTAAGAGGATAAGTACTATTTATAATAAACTTGGGTTGTGAATTAATTTATATAATCAGTATAAAATTAATTACACCAAATGTCCCGTTCAATACACACAAAGTATACTGGCACAGAGAGTTGGAACAATAGATGACGCTATTATCTGTTCTCCGTAATCAAGACAGGCCTACTAAAACTCTGTGCCACAGTCGTACCGATGGTATATCCACTTCCATCTAAACTGTAAACATAAAACTTATATTCTGCAATAACTTAAAATCTGATCTTCTGTGTGCAAGTCGTACTCTACACATCAGATTAAATACTATACAGAATATCGAACATTCATGCATAATAAAAAAATGACACGCATACATTGCTCATAAAGATTCTCATAAAATAAAATTTTAATTTTATTAAAAAAATAAAATTAAATACTAAAACATTATTTTCAGTATACCAATCCTAACACGTAGCGCTTGCATCTAAGGGTGCACATAGGTCGATTTGGTTCGATTTCTTGCTAAATTTAAAAACAAACCATTATTGACTTATTCTAGGTTTTTTAACTCAGAATCAAACCAATTATTTAGTAGAATCAAACTAAACCAAATCAAACCAATAATAATTGAATTGATTCGATTTGGAACCATGATTCCACTTGTTTTGAAATTTGGTTTGCATACACGGTTGAGACTAACTGAACAACATTACAAAATTCCACCACTTCATCCAACATAAATTCCACAATTAAGAAAAACAACTAGCAGACCAACACAAATTAGTACAAATGAAAAAATAGATTTTGGGAGAAATACAAATCGAGCACAAATAATTGAAGAATGGATAAAAAAGGAAATTAGAGAATTTAGATACTAGGAGAAATTATAGATCAGGAAAAAATATAGATTGAACAATAATAATTAAAGAGGAGACAAAAAGAGTGAAAGAGAAGGAAAAATACCAAAGTTGGAAGTCGGTGATGGCTATAGCAGTGGACAGTAGAGACAGTGATGGTTGCAGTAGGGTGCGGTTGTTGCCAACAACCCAAAAATACCAAAGCTCTAGTTGTGACACCCGAGGTTAAAAATGCTAATAATAATAAATAATAATAATAATAATAAAAGTAATTAATCATAAGACTGTTAATAGAATTTTTAAAAAAATCTTAAAATTAATTCTAAAGTCTAAGTTTAAGAATTTACATCTAATAAAATTTAAATAATCAAGAATTGAGATACAAATGTATTGTATAGTAAGAAAGTTTTTTTGTAAAGTTTAACTTCATGATAAATCATAAAATAACATTAAAATACTATCTTGAATTTTTGAAAATTTTCTGAATTTAAATTTTTACAATTATTAAAAATGTCAGTAATCGATAAACTGCGACAACAAAATATTAAATAAATAGAAAATCTTAATAATGATTCTAATTATACAATAATTCATAAAAATACATTAAAAGTCTATATCTGAATTTTTAGATTTTTCTAAATTAAAAATTTTACATTAAAAATTTTATGAAATATATGTGTGCGCAGATTAATTGAACCACGTGCGTAAAACAGCTGTTTACAGTTGTCCCTCACTCCGGATGACGCATATATATTCTCGATTTTGCCAATATTGGCCACAAAACTTAAGTGAACTGAGAGAAAGATTGAGGGACATTTATCTATATACAATATATATATATGTCATGTTTATTTTGATGAATTAATAGTCTGTTCGGATTATTAATTTAGAGTATAGTTTAATATCGCGTTCGTTAAGTTTTTGAACTAATGGTTCGAGTGGACTAATCCGGACTATTAGTCTATCAAATGAGAAATAATTAGTGAAGGGTGAATGTGTAAGATTAGAAAGGATTGAATTAAGAAGTGAATTTAAAAATTTTAAAAAATAATATGAATTATTAAAATATTAAAATAAATAACATAAAATTTAATTTATTAATTTATTTAAGTTAATTTTAAAATAAATTAATTTTATATAATAATAAATTATTATCTAATTTGTTATTTAATTCGATTCAATTCAAACACAAAAAATTAATTCTAACTCACTATTAATTCTATTTCATTATCAAATTTTTTTTACTATTAATTCAATTCAATTTAGTTCGAATTGTCAAAGTAACCAATAGTTGCTAACAAAAGCTTGCAGCTTCTTCTCCAAGCTTCAACTGAAGCATAACTGACCCACGCCGAAGCTCGTCACCGCCCCTCCACTCACCTCCCGTGCCACCTCCGGCCACCGCCGCCATTAACGCCAACAACGCCGCATCACCTCACTGCCGTTGTTCACCGTCGGGCCACCGCCGATCTATCTCTCTCATCTCTCTCTCCTCTCTGTCTATATATATATCACTAGAACACCACCACCGTGGCCGCACACACCATCGCCGAAGACCACCATACACACCACCACGTCATCATGGGAAAAGCACTGGGTGTAATTGTAATGTGCTGTGTGTGTGGATAGTGGGATGCAGTGTGGGTGTTGTTTATTTGTGAGTGTGTATATGTGTGGCCGGAGTATCACCGTGTGTGTATTTTGTGCTTCGCACGTGTGTGTAGGAGCACGGGAGAGAGTGTTGTGTGTGTGAGGAGTTAACCTCTTAGTGTGTGTGTGTGTGTGTGTGTGTGTGTGTTTAACGTTTGATGCGTGTGTGTGTGTATATTGTACACTGTGTGAGTGTTTGGCTAATTGCAAATTCATTTGATTAAAAAGCTAAAAATATTTGGTATTAAATGTATTTTATATAAATGATAAATTTTAGAGATTTAAGAGTTTATTTTTTAGACTAAATGATTAAATAATAGAGATTTTAATCTTGAAGCTAACAAGTTAAATTTACTTAAACCAAGATTAAGAAATTTTCAAATGAGTAAATCTAGATTTCATAAATTAAAAGTATTTTTGATTAGGTTAGAATTCATGCCATACATATGCTTTAATTAAATTTAAAATAAAAAAATTATTAACGTTTATATCAAGTTTTGGGAACATAACAAAATAAATTAAATTACTAGTTCTTCTCCTAAAGTTAAACATTTTAAACAAAATTTTGACATAAACATTTCCTTTTTAAATTTTAATAAGTTTGGACCAAATATTAAAATTATGAGATTTTATAGAGTGAACTAAATTTTCAATTTTTCTCGATTGGGCCTTAACTAGATTTAACAGAATTATATGAAAACTAAAATCTTAAATCCTTTATAAATTAGGAAGTTTATAACATAATTTTTTTTTTACCAAAATAAGTATTAGCTATAAAAATATAATAAAAATATTATAATTGCACTAAAACTAGTATTTTATATGATTTTGAAGCCTAAAATTAAATATTTTGAAAGTAATAAAACAAGAGCTTAGAAATTTAAATTATATGATCACTCTAAAGATTATAAGAATAGGAAATCTCATTATGTATTTTAAATTAGTTACGATAAAGATTGTGAAGAAGTTAAAATAAAATAATTGAAACAATAAACGTTGCTAAACTAGTATTTTTGTATTATTTACTAGATCAGAAATTCTTGAATGGGAATTAATCGGCTGATGTTGATTTAAATTGGTAAGTTCTTAGATATTTTATTTTCTTGTCTTTTCTTCACATGCTTATGAGATCTCGAATGAAAACTATGCCATGAATGTCTGTTATATTTTTATCAGGCAAGTAAGTCTCTGAATGCATGAGTTTTGAATATACAATAAATGTATTGATAAAAATTCAGAAGCTCCCGAATAAGGGAACAGTAAAGATACCGAAAGGTTCTTACTCGGTGGATATAAAAATAATACTGAAAGATCCCTATTATGGGGGGAAAGGGAATACCAAAAGTCCTTGCTACTCGGGGGGGGGGACGACAGGAAAATAATGCTGAAAGGTTCCTACTCTAGGGGGACATGAAAAGAATACCAAAGGTCCTTGTTCTGAAGGGACAGAAAAATAACCCCAAAGGTCTCTGCTCCGAGTGTTAGGGTTGGTATACTAAAAACTATATTTTTAGTCTTTAATAAAATTAATTTTTTCATTTTATGAGAATCTTTATGAACAATGTATGCATATCATTTCTTTGATATGCATGGATGTCCAATATTCTGTATAGTATTTAATCTGCTGTGTAGAGTACGGCTTGCACACAGAAAATCAGATTTTAGGTTCTTGCAGAATATAAGTTTTATGTTCACAGTTTAGATAGAAATGGACATACCATTGGTACGACTGTGGTACAGAGTTTTAGTAGGTCTATCTTGATTACGAGGAACAGATAATAGCGCCGTCTACTGTTCCGACTCTCTGTGCCAGTACACTTTGTGTATATTGAACGAGACATTTTGGGTAATTAATTTAGTACTGACTACTGACTATGTAAATTAATTCACACCCTAAGATTATTATGAATAGTGTTTATCCTCTTAATCCTGAAATAATTATTAATTTGCATATATTTAATATTCGTTATTTTGATTTATTAGAGGATGCGATCTTATATGGGTCTATATTCCCAGTAAGTTGGATAGCGGTATTATTTATATAGTAAATATTAATTATTGACGGAATCCACGTCCCGAATGATCGGGATTGACGATACTGTAACATTGGGATTTATGGGTCATTTTAAAAAATGTTCAAAAATAAGAAATTCAAAAAATATTTAGAAAAATCTTTTAACACCTTGAAAATCAAATTTTGAAAGCTTCTTTTTTGTTGAAAATAGAGTCGCCACTTAGTTTTTGAGAAAAACTAAGAAAAACAAAATTGGCCACTGATCTTTAAAACGTTAACCAGAGAAAGAGGGTTCGGGGGTTAAGGTACGAATCAGAGAATGTGTCAGGCACTCCGTTCGCCCAACCGTAAGGTTGGCCTCTACTAATCATCATTGGTTCTTTAATATGATTTCTCAAATACATGCAAATAAAGAAAATAGAGAAAAAGTGAGAACATCCAAAAGCAACTATGAAAAATACATAATATATGTACATAACACTCCAAATCAAAATAAATAAAATGGTAAAATTCAAAGTCTTATGGCATGCAATTTATAACTAAATGATATATGATACACATACCCACATGCAATATTATTTAAACAACCTAAACTAGCATTATTTTGTTAAAAGAATAAAAAAATATGCTAAAATTGCTAAAATTACCTAAACATAGATTACAAACAAAAATAAGCTAATCTATTCTAGGCATGATTTTGAAGAAAATAATCAAAACATATATGTTATCAAAGCAAATTAGGTAGAAATGAGAAATGCATAAAAAAAAAGATAAAATTCTACACTAAAAGAAAGTCTACTAACAAAGAAAAAAGAAGAGTTTTGTAACAGAATAAAATTTAAAATTCCAAAAGAAAAGAAAAAGAAATTGACAAAATAAAAAAATATAAAAAGATTAGAAAATGTTATTAATAAGAAAATCTAACTATTCACATTTTATACTTTAAAAGGGAATAAAAAAAAGAAATGAAATGAAATGAATAAAAGACGTCAATGCCTAATAAAGATCGCTAAAAGTATAGAAATTAGATAAACAAATGCACAACCCAGCTACCGCGTTCCATCTGAATGGAATTAACCATTCTCCAGATGTTCTTGTCTAGAGACCTCTGGGGTCGCATTGTCTCTTTCTCCATTGAATAGTCCTTAATCTTCACAAACGAAATTTTGATACCAATTGTTAGAGTTAAAACCATCGTCAATCCAACACATAATTGAGATCGCACAAACAATGGAAAAGAGGAATAATACAAAACAAGAACAATGATACATAGAATTTAGGTGGGGTGTAAAAAATCGTACTAGTCTACGAGTCTCACACTCTTCATGACTAGTTCTTGAGAGAGAATATAATTACAATGGTGAATGGTTCGACCACTAGAGTTTAACATAATAACTTTAACATAAGAATTGCCAAAAACTAGAAATTAGGTAAAAAAATGCACCCCCGAACTGCCACGTTTTGTTTGGATGAAACTAGCGAGCCACCATTTGAATGCTTTTGTCCAGAGGCCCATCGAATCGATTATGTTAGGACAACCTCATGACCCCCTCCGAATGCTGCTGAGCTAAAGCCCCTCTGCCTGCCTTTATCCGAACGGCCTCAACTTTGGTCCGGACACTCCTCGTTAGAACTCTTCGGCTCGATTTCATGTAATCGAATCGATTCTCTCTTTATTTCATGTAATCTTTTCAAGTTCAGGAATGAGCTTGATTTTCTTTTTTACTTACTAGTTTTTTTCCACTGTAACTACAGGAAAATATCGTGCACATTGAAATTTTATTCAATTTGCACTATTCTTTTTAAAATATTTATCCAATTTAGCAAGTGCAATTTGGTCCAGCCTTATTTACCAAGGCACGCATGGACTTATTGAGGAAAAATATTAGGAATTGTCCCACCATCTCTAATCATATTCTTTATAATTTATTTAAATGACTCCTCAAAATAATTTTTTAGCTATTTTAGGGAGCCACTTTTTTATTCACAACTCCAACCATATTTCTTATTTTAGAGAGTCATAATTTTTTTTAAAAATAAATATATACTAATTTAAAATTTTCAACAATTATATTTTAACGACCATATTATAACGGTTACTTTTTTAACAAAATTTTATTTTATTTTTAAAAAGTTATTATATAATAATTCAAAATTTTCAATTCTGCAATTAAATTAACTCCAAATACTTTAATTCAAATAAAGTTAGAATTTAGACAAAAATCAAATCTGCAATTAAATTAAATTAAACCCAAAACCAATTGATGACCTCCAAACATCTCCCTATGCATATAGACCTGTTTATATATTTTGCCCTAACTAAATTGTAAGAGAAACAGATGATGAGAAAGAGAGAAACAGAAACCTTAAACGCTCACCAAATGTTTGCATCGCTCACCACAAATGACAAGCCGTTTTCGATGAAGCTGAAATGGCTATTGATTTGGGAAATCCGTTAAAATTTAGTTTTTCCATCATTCTCTTTAAATTGGCAAAGGAGGTGAAGATGGCAAAAACGTTGGAGATGCTCTTACATTAAAATCTTATAGGAAGGGATTTGTGTCGCCAAATCAACTTAATTCGTTTATACTTTTCTAGTTCATCTTAATAAGAGAAATTAAAAAAATGAGAAACTTGAATTAGATGATGACAAATGTTCGCAACAATACATTTAATTTATTAATTTATTTCTCTCTTTTTTAAACTATTTTCATTTTTAATCAAAATTTTAAATTTCAGTTTAGCTAGTCAAAATTTTCGTGTTTTATAAAAAAAATTTTTTGTTTCTAATGTAAGAGTTTATTAAAAAGTATTTATGAAATTTTGTCATTTTATTGGAGTGTAGTAAATAACGAGCTAATGACTCCCCTTCAAGTTGTCATTGAACTTTCTAGTCAAATTCATCATAATACTCATGATGATAAACTTTATAAAAATCCTATTGTATTCCTGGGGTAACATGTCATTGTTGCAAATAGAAATAATCAAAGAGTTATACTCCTTTGGAGGGATATAATAATAATAATAAATATAATAAATAGAAGGCCAAAGGACAAATTTTGATGTGGGCCGTCGTTTTTTCTATTAGTAAGGATATATATGACTTTACTTTAAAAAGTAAAAGGTAAATTACATATTGTTAGAGTTGGATACTAAAAATTATATAATTTTTTATTTTAGTATTTATTTTTATTTTTTAATAAAAATAATTTTTCGATTTTATGATAATCATAACGAGCAATATATGCATTTTATTGTTTATTTAATATCGTATATAAATATCTTTTATTCTACATAGTATTTAATTTAATGTACAGAGTTCGACTTACACACGAAATACCAGATTAAAAGTTCTTGTGGAATATAAATTGATTCACAATTTAGATAGAATTGGACACCATCGATACGGCTGTAGCACAATGTTTTAGTAAATCTGTCTTAATTACGGGAAACGATAATTGTTTCGATAATTGTTCTGCCTATTGTGTCAGTACACTTTGAATTTATTAGACATGATAAAGTTGGGGTAATTAATTTTATACTGATTTTATAAATTAATTTGCACCACATGGTTATGATGAGTGTTTATACTTTTATTTTCAAAATAATTATTACACACGTATATTTAATACTCGTAATTTTGATTCATTAGAGGGTGCGATCTTGTATGAGTTAATAATCCCGGTGAGTTGGATAACGATATTAAGTATATGGTGGATATTAATTATTGACGTAATTCACGTCTCAAATAATCGGGATTGATAATACTTCCTTAAAGAAACTTATAAGTTTTGACCGAGCTAAATCCTACAAGTGAATTTTTCTAATTCGAAAGTCAAATAAATTAAGCGAAAAGTTTTAAAAAATTTATTTAAGAAACTGATTAAATATAATTGTCAGTAATTTAATTTAATCGGTGAGTATCGAGAATTCTTAACGTGAGGAGAATAAATAAGTATTTAATAACTGAAACTCGAATATTTGATTTTAAGAATATGACTGACAATGCAATTATAATTATTTAGTAAAATGAATTATAATTAATATTTTTTTGAAATATTGAGCTGGGTTTCGTAATTATATTAGAAGCTCAAGTCATATTTATTCCACTGGTCCATGTTATAACCTATTTATTTGTTGTTATAAAACCTAACACGGGATTTCATATTATGAAGTCAGTGATTAGATGGCTAGGGTTTCCACGTTATCTGAACATCCTGAATCTAATCAAGAAAGGTTTGATGAACACAATCGATCAAAACCCACACTTTGTTCGTATTTTGTATTCAAGAATACAACTGAAAACTTGTGTCAAAGATTTGACTAGAAGTCAAAAATTGCAGCGAATGTTTGGCTAGAAATTGTTGTAACAATTGAAATTATCCAACTAAATTTCGAAATGTATAATCTTAAAACTAATTTTGAGAGTATTACCATATTTTATTTTGATCGTTCAATATCAAAAGTTTAATCTGGAGCATGTTTTGGTTTTTGCCCGTTTAGATATTTTTTTAACTAAAATTATAGATATAATCTTAGGATCTTGGCAGTTTGCCCCAACACATATAACTTTTCACTCTCTATGTAACCATATAATTTTTGTATAACTTAATTCTTATGTAAATTTTTAAAAATACTACTCGAATGGTGTTAGTGGAATATTAACCATAGAATTATTATTATTATTATTATATGATAGTGGAATATTAATGATGAGACTAGTCCTATATCATGTTTGTTGGATAGTAGATTGTAAATATGGATTGGAGATTATCATAATTGCTTAGAAAATTTTAGTATTAGAACAGCATTCATTAGCCAATACATCCAAAGATATGGCATTGCGTTTGGCATTTTGTGAAGGTTGCAGTGCTTACAAGTTACAACATCATAGGCCCATTCAAATAGTGGCAGTCCATATGTGAAATCCCTATTTTCATACAAAGAGTAGCACAATTTTAGTTCCCCAGGACACTATGACCATATTCCAGTTCATGAAACCTAATTTTGAAAATATCAAAACATCATAATTACTTGAAATGAAACCTGAAGCATGCAAGCCCACTTCATTTTATTTGTCTCTAGGCAAGTTAAAGAACAAGTCAACTTGTTCTGTATCTTGCACAATCATGGAGGCAACTCATCGTTAACATGTCTCCTTTAGATGGAGAGGTCTTGAAATAGCCTATTCTTTGGGCAATCTCAGTCATCCTTATATCTGTGCTTTCAAAAAAAAAAAATCCAAATGAATTTGTTATTTCTGCTAGCCTTGTACTTGTCCCCTCATTTGCTATTCCTCTTTATAATATGAAAATGCCTCGTTCCTTATTCCTTTTGCATCAATCACCCTCTACACCTTTTTTTTTTCAAATAACTTATTTGCTTCTTAGGACAGATAAAACTACGGGCTTGAAACCAAGCCCAAAGCAAGTAGGATCAAACGTGCCTCAAAGGGCCGACCCATGATGAGTTCGGGCCACTCCAGAAAGGAGCAGCCTATAATACTTAAAACTAAATCAGTCCCAAATAAAAGGATAACTCATGAAGATCCTATCCCCGGTACAGTAGTTCGGGAGTGCAGAATCAAGGCATCCTAAAGCAATAAGAATTGCTTTAGGATAAGACATAACTCATGAAGATCCTATTCCTCTTCATTGTATGTTTTGTCTGTATATTGTTAAGATTGTTTTGATCAAGTTTAGGCTTGTATATTGCTTTTGGTTACATTCTTGTAACTAACATTTTGCAGGACATGTTACTATTTTGTATTTTCTACTTGTATTTATTTCCAAGCCAGGCGAATGTTTCTCACCCCTTTTTATCTTTTCTTTCCATGACCTTGTTTATCCAATGAGGACATTGGGGTGAACAAGTTGGAGGGTAGCATCTTCATCGAAAAAATAAAATAAATTTATATATATATATATATAATATGAAATTTTTAATTTTTAATTATGAATCTTGTACCCAAGATAATCTAGAAGCGCATGGTTTTGGGTCATTAACATTTTTTTATAAATATTGAACCGTTGAATTATATATATTCAAAGTGAATGCACTGCACACTCAGCTGCCAAATTAGTATTAATGACAGTGAATATCAACAGTGAGAACATCTTGAAAAATAAATGTGGAGACTTAAACCCCTAGAGATCTTGAGGATTTTTTGAGGGATATTTTTACATCTAATCTCACAAATTTTGGTTGAAAGCGTGCATTTATCATTGAATAGTCTCGTTATTCATTAATTTTGGTTAAGCGTTGAGAAACTTATTATTAACTTCATTTGAGATTTTCTGGAGAAATTTGGACCGTTCAAAAGACTATGTCAAACCTAAGAAAGAATTGTAGGTCATGTTTCTTGTTATGCATGTAACCCTAGTCCTTCCTTTTGAACCATTTAATGTAAGTCATTTCTTAGTTCTCTGTTATATCTAGAAATGCCATGTGAGCAGGTCGGCAATTACATTGGAAGAATGCAATCAATAATCAAATGGTGAAAATATTTGTTCTTAAAAAAAAAAAAAAGACACATGGAAAAATATATAAGCATCTTGTGCGCAATAAAAAGTTAGTATTGGGGATCGTGAATGTACAAAACAATGAATCAAGGGAAAGAATGAGTAGTACTTAGGTAGGACCTATTCTAGGACATCAGAAATACTCAACCTTAAGCCGAATATACATTCCCCTCGCCTCACATTACAACCAAAAGAAAAGCCCTATTTGATCCTAGGAATGATATGGTTTGATATTTGAAAAATAATTGGCAAAAAATGACAAGTGAGGCATTCTTTACATATTCTTAACAATCAGCACTCTAACCATGAGACTAAGAGTCATATTTGATTTCGAAGTTCTTTGTATATTAAGTATGCAGGATATTTTGTATTGTTTAAAATAAATTCTACCACATACCATGAGTGCACTCATATATTAAAATTGTTTCAGAGTGTCTAATTGTGAGTGGATATCGAGTAAGAATAGAGGTCGAGATGTAGCTTTGATAGAAGTTTAAACTTTGATTATTTAAAAGCATGACACCAAAGCAAATAGCTGAGATTTTTTACACATTGACTACGGGTCTGTGCGTAGTTATTTTTAGAGATGGAAGTAACCAAAAATATGCACATTACTTGTCGGGGTAGAAAGTTCATAGTTTAACATAAATGTTTCAAAATAAGTGTGAAGGTGTAGGCAGTCTTTTCTTTCTTTTGCTTCGCTCGAAAACTAACAAAGTGTAAGTTGTGGAGTGTGATCGGTGCTTAAATGCGCAGTTCAAATCATATAATTTACCTTAGCAAACCCTCGATTTTATGTTAAATAATTTATTTTTACAAGTGTTTCAATTTTAGCATTAGAAGAGGCAAGGAAGAGAAAAGGCAGAACAAAAAGCAGGAGAAAAGTAAAGCGACCGCCAACTTCCATCACGGCAACCGCCATGGAACCTTATAGAAACCCTAGCAAAACATAGCGACTGCCAACTCCCATCATGGCGACCACTATAGAAGTTTGTGGAACCCTCCAAAAACATGGCGACCACCACCTTGCAATATGGCGACCGCTAACTCCAAATAGCCTGACGTGTCCCCAAAACGTGGCAGGATTTCATTGGCCGAAGAACTCTATAAATACCGTACCTCTGGTACGTTTTTTAGGAGAGAAAAATATAGAGTGGTTTAGTTAGAGAACTTCTGCCGAATTTTCGAGCAATTTTGAGCCCCGACGCCGAAACCCTGTCGAAATACCGAGCCTCTGACGTCTACCTTAAAGCCTTGCTTGGATCACCACCTGAGGATTGGACAATTGGAGCTCATTCCACTGACTTGAGGATTCCCCGGCAATTTAGGTAGCTCGTTTGGATCCCCGATCTTTCTAAACTCTATTTCTCTCTCTCTTGGAGTGATCGAGTTAACATTCATTTTCAAATTTTTCAATTTTATTTATAGTCAATTCCATTTAATATATGTAATGTAGTTTGTTGTTTAATGTAGTTAGGCTATTTAATGTTAATTTTATTTATAAGCTATTTTATTTTTATTTTGTTTTAATACCTTGTTACATTCAATTAATTTATTAAAATAGTGCTAATATACCTCTAGTAATTACAACTTGATAATGTTATTAATTGTTATAATCAAAACACATACATAAAAATTGTTGTAATTGTCAATATTGCACCCATTTAATTGCTAATTTTCTCTTAATGTTAATTTAGTTCTTTCTTTATTAGTACTTTGTTTTTTTATTTTTTCTTTAATTTAATATTGTAGCATTAATTACATTTCTTTTCTTTTAATTAGTCTAATTTTCGTTTATTAGCATTTTCTTTTCTTTTCTTTTCTTGTACCATTAATTGAATGCTCCATTTTAGTTTTTAGTTTTCATTTAATAGTAATGTAATTTTCTTAACATTTACTTTCTTCTTTTTTTTTTCTCATTGTGTAGTTTTATTTTCTTTTCCATGTTTTTTTTTAGCTTAATGTAATTTTCTTTCAATGCATTAGTCATTTCTTTTTCGTTTCTTTCTTGTAATCTTAATTTAATATTCTAGTTTTCATTTTTCATTGTCTCTTCTTTTTTCTTTTCTATAGCATTTTATCTCCTTTTATTATTCATTTTATTTTCTTTAATGCTAATATTACATTTTCTTTACTTTCTCTTTAATGTTAGTTTAAAAGTTCTTTCACTAGAATCAATCTAATTTTCCTTTGTTAGCTTTTATTTTCTTTTAATAATAGCACAATTTTTCTCTCTACCATTTTATTCTCATTTTTATCAGTTTGATTTTCTTTTCTTAGTATTTATCTTATTTTTCTTGGCCCTTTTTTTTCTTAAACCTAAAAAATCACAAAAAGCTTTTTATGTTAGTTCTTATTTTTCTTCTAAATGGTAGTATAATCTTTGTTTTTAGAATTTTTTCGTTTATCTCATTTCTATTATTTTTCTTTATTTTGTTTAAAACCATAAAATATAAATAATGTTCTTTTAAGTAGTTTAAATAAACATTTTTTAGCATTTTATTTTTGGCTTAACTAATCTTTTGTAAGCATTCTTTTATTTCTTTCTTCTCCAAATTAAAACTGTAAATATTTACTTATTAATACACAAAATGTTTGTTATTAGATTTTATTTTTTCGATTAATTTTTAACATAAGACTTTTTACATGCTTTGCATATGCTTTTAGATAATTTGACAACATGCATATTGTACATATTAGTTTAGAATTTTATCACTTTACTTCACAATTGTTTGGTATATTTTGTTGCAATTCATATTTAGGTAATTTTAGCGTTATTTAACTTATTTTGTTCTTTCATTTGAATCATGATAGTTTAACTTATTTTAATGAAATTGTATGATGGTGTATACTATGTATCCATTAGATAGAAATTGCATGCTATAGGACTTAGAGTTTTTCCTTTGACATTTATGTGTTTTGGAGTGCTATGTATATATTTTATATATTTTTCATATTTGATTTTGGATGTTCTCTCTTTGCCTCTATTTTCTTTATTTGCATGTATTTGAGAAATCATACCAAAGAACCAATGATGATTAGTAGAGGCTAATCTTACGATTGGACAAATGGGGTGCCTAACACCTTCCCCGATTCGTACATTTGCCCCCGAATCCTCTTTTTTTGGTTAACGCTTTTAAGATCAGTAGCCAATTTTATTTTTCTTAGTTTTTCTCAAAAACTAAGTGGCGACTCTGTTTTCAACACAAAGGAGTTTTCAAAATTTAATTTTCAAGGTGTTAAATTTATTTTTTCTAAACATTCTTTGAATTCTTTATTTTTGAATATTTTTCAAAATGACCCCTAAATCCTAACGCCACAGTATTTTCTGGTGACTCTGCTAGAGATCGGTTTATAAAATCAAATAAGAGGGATAGACTTGAAAACATCATTGGTTCTTAATAAAAAATTTTATTTGCATTGTCGCATGTATATGCATTGTTCTTCAAACCCCCCTGCATGGTCGACCTGATGCCTTGAAAGTTAACCAATTTCGGGGATTACTGAGAAGACGGGCAACCCTTACTGACTGTACGCTATCATAGGTGCAGTAAAAGAGTTCGGACGTACTGTTTGACCTTGTTTTGCATAGGAGGTATATACCCGGCTCTATTCAGAAGGTACCCTTTTCAATTGAGCAAAATCGGACTTTTGCATATAGTAAACTTAGAAACCCCCCAAATAGATGTTGCTAATCCTGGTAAGATTATGTGTTTTTCTTCATTGTATGTTTTGTCTGTATATTGTTAAGTTGTTCTGATCAAGTTTAGGCTAGTTATTTCTCCGGGCTCGACCCGAGTTTTTTGTTATCGTTTACCCGGGTTTTTCTTTTCACCACTTTCAGTTTTTTTTTTACCGTATTTTTCTTCTCGGGGCCGTGCCCATGTTTCATTTTAATAGTTCTAGGGAGGTTCCTTTCCCGTCCGGGATCTTCCCAGGTCGTTGGTTTCCCCCCCCCCCCTTTTGACATAGGCTCGTTTCTTTCAAACCCTCAACGTAGGCTCGTTTCTTTCAAACCCTTATCATACCCGTGAAAGTTATTTTTCTACCGTCATGCTGTCCATTTTTCTTTAGAATTTGTTTTAGGTCAAACCAGTCCGGTCAACGTAGCTCTGTTTCCCTGCCGAAGTGCTGTATGTTTTTCCGTTTAAGATGAGCTTTTCCTCTAGAATTTAGTTGATCCTCCTTCTTAACCGCCTTTTTGGTTTTCAGGTTATTCTATTATACCACCAGCACGAGCCCAACAGGGGCATTGTTTCAGTCTCCATGTTTATCTGCTCATGATTCACTATTTTAGAAATCTGAGATACTTGCTACTTGTTGTCAAAATGCTTGTCCGGGAGGAGCCTGATACTAGTTACTCTGCTTTTGGGATCCAAGTGTTCTCTGTGAGTTTACCATTGGGTCGAGAAAAGTACAGTCAACACAAGTTTGGGTGGGATCAAGATCGGGCAGACTTTGTAGGGTATCAGAACAGCCAACTGAGTCAGTTGAAATGGCAAAAAATGAGGTTAATTTTCTAGCCCTAATGCAGGCGATCACTGGCATACATAAAGCAGTAAAGCAATAGATCCAGGCTCAAGTGCAATGTTAGGCACAGATCTGGGCGATTCAGACCCGTATCCTTGTTGTGAATGGGCAACCAGATGACACGAATGAGAAAGCAAAAGAATTTTAGGATGACAATCAGGTCTCTGATGGGCCACAAGTTGTTCCACCACCACCACTGAACCCTCGTCAGGTAATAGTTGAGGAAGAAAACACTGTGTAGTCTAGAGAATCTGCAATGATTGAGAAGATTGACAGGATGGAGAAGGTCCTTAGAAATGCCAAAGGGATCAAAGAATACATGCTAGATGTTGAAGTGCTATGTTTGTTTCCCGATGCTAAACTACCAGAAAAGTTCAAAATGCCAGACATAGAGAAATTCGATGGAACCGGAGACCCCAGAATTCATCTCCGAATGTATGTTGGCACCCTCTTGCCAATGGAAATTGATGACCAGTTGAAGGATCAACTCTTTCACCGATGCTGGGGTTCAGATAGAAGATGCAATCCAGTCTGAGGATATTGAAAAGGCCAAGCTAAGCCAGAAGCCCAGAAGGACTTTCTCCACAAATAACCAGAACCAATCCGCTACCACCAATCTCGTGTCCCGCTCAAATGAGGTAAACCTGCTGAACCCATCCTCTTCTGCCCAGCAGTCCAATAATGCCCAACAGTCAGATAACAGCCAACAGCAACAGAGGCCAAGGAGGGTGTTTACGCCCCTCAACATTTCTTTATCCACCGCCCTAAATGGACTCATCATGAAAGGGCTCATCAAACCATTAGACCCCATGCCTGTACCCGATCCCTTGCCACCGAGATTCAATGCTTTCCAATACTGTACCTTCCATTAAGGTCCTGGACATTTGACTGATAAGTGCATGAGGCTATATCATGAGAACCAAAATCTCATTGACAACAAAGTGATCTTGCCACCATCCGCTACTCCAAAATCGAATGTAACAACCAACCCCTTGTCGAATCATGCCAGGCAAGCTGGGATAAATTACATATCTTTAGGAAAATCGGAGGACCCAAGCCAGTACATCTGTTCAGTACACCTACCACGCCCTCATATTTCAATAAATGAGGATCAAACAGCATGCTCATTCATGATGGTTAGAGGTAGTCGAGACAGGATGAAAGAATGGAATGATAATACCTGGGAATGGTATCGACCGATAATTCAAATCTACCAACAAGAGGAGGAGCACAATGAAGAAGATGACTGACCATTGGATTACCCGAGTCGACTTTATGGGTTTGGCCATATGCTTGATGGAATCACTCTTCCCCAACTTTTTGATAAGAAAGTGTACGTCGACGAAATGCAGTCCTACTGGCTAGTAAGAATCGTATTGAAATCAGATGGGACAGAGTGAACTGATTTCTGGGCCATTCGGGAACAGCAAGTGAACTTTATCGAAGAGGATATATGAGAGAAAATTGATAACACATGGGCCATTGAAGCTTATGAGAAGAGGAGAGAAAGAATGGCAATCATCGATTTAGGTGATTTGTGGGCATTTAAAATCCCTCTACCTGTAAACAAAGTCCGACAGGCTAATAGTGCAATTATAGGGTTATGGGATCCTGAAGAAGTGATAGAACACCTAACTAGAAGTGGATGACATTTTAAGTCAACTCAGCTAGAGAAGGGACAACCAAGTGGGAAAGATAAAGAGACAGAGCAAGAGGAGGAGGAGGATGCTGTATTGAGACAGTTGAAAAAGACGCAAGCCAACATCAGTATATGTGGCTTATTGATGGCTTCGCATAAGCACATGCAAGCTATTTTGAGGGTGTTGAATAAGGCCAGTGTCCCGATAAATGCAACTCCCGAACAGCTCATTGGGCTTATTCTGCCAGCCGCCGAACCAAAAGTTATTTTCTTTTTTGATAAAAATTTGCCCACTAAAGGAAAAAATCACAATAAGCTGCTTCACATCACCGTCAAGTGCCTAGAAAAATGGGTCTCGGTAACCCTCATTGATAATGGGTCTGCCTTAAACGTTTTCCCATTGAGAATAGCCGTCTACTTAGGAATGAGGTAAGACCAGTTCACCCCCTACAATCAAGGGGTGCGAGCCTATGACAACCCAAGAAGGGATGTACTAGGATTGATGTCATTCGCAGTTTCAGTAAGACCTCTGGAGACATCAGTTGAGTTTCACGTGCTAAACATACCGGCCTCCTTCAATCTACTGCTGGGCAGGTCGTGGCTGCATGACCCAAATGTCCAAGCGATACCATTTATCCTTTACCAAAAACTAAAATTGATAAAGAACGGGGCAGTTTTGACTATCCACGGAGAAGACAACATTCACCCTTCGAGAGGAGGAGAGGGCACAACTCTATTGGAAGTTCAGCACAGTGAAGATGATGTGTTGATTAGTAGTTTTTGATTTGATGAAGAACAGGCTGTTCAGGTGCTGATGAATGAAGGAGAAAGGTATGTCAACCCGCGGGCTGTAACAATAATGAGAAAAATGTCTTTCTTCCCACGCATGGGATTGAGACATAAACTGTAGGGAATCCCAAAACCCATTCAAGCATTACCAACTCCGCACCGTTTTGGTCTCAGGTATAAACCAACGGAAGAAGATTTGAAAGGGCCTAGAAGGAGGTGAAAGGCCAATTATTCTGGGATGCGCAATGGGTACTTCGTCAAGGAAGGGGAAGATTTCCCATATTGCGATTTTTCAGAGCCATGGATTGATGAAGAAACCAATCAAAAGCTGCCAAGGTTGGATATCTTTTTCAACCACCAGCTGTCTGACACGGAAGAGGAAGAAACAGTGGAAGGAGAAAAGGAAGAAAATAAGGTTTAGGAAGAAGACTGTGCCGACAAGCTCGATGGTACTGACATGGGAGCGCTATTTAATGAGAAGATAGCTCATCTGCAAATAACTGATCAGGACTGCTTCATGATGGGTGTCAGCGCACCAGAAGACTGCACCAAGCTCATCGTTGACGCAGCCATAAAGGAAGTAAAGAATTGGAGCATCGAGTCTGGTGATGCACACATTGTCTATCCTAAGTCACAGTTTGAGTCGAAATTTGTAGCCAAGGGCACATCTATTGGTGCTCATCTCCATGCTTTTACCATTGAGTTTGTAATTTCCTCTATTTTTAATGAAATGAACAAGATTTTCGGTTACTCTGCTTTGTTTGATTTATTTTATATGTTTTCTGATGATTTTGAATTCGACGGGTGTGGCGTTGGGATTTAGGGGTCATTTTGAAAAATATTCATAAACAAGGAATTCAAAGAGTGTTTAGAAAAATTCTTTAACACCTTGAAAACTAAATTTTGAAAATCTCTTTGGTTGAAAATAGAGTCGCCACTTAGTTTTTGAGAAAAACTAAGAAAAATAAAATTGGCCACTGATCTTTAAAACGTTAACCAGAGAAAGAGAGTTCGGAGGCTAAAGTACGAATCGGGAAAGGTGTTAGGCACCCCGTTCGCCCAACCAAAATGTTAGCATCTACTAATCATCATTGGTTCTTTATAAAAATTTTCAAATGCATATAAATAAAAAAAGTAGAGACAAAGAAAGTACATCTAAAATCAAATACGAGAAATACATAACATATGTACATAGCACTCCAAATTATAACAAACAAAGGGATAAAATCCTAAGTCCTAAGGCGTGTAATTTTTAACTAAAAGATACATGGAGCACTCCCTCATGCAATTTTACAAAAATAAACTAACTATCATTATTTTCGTAGAAGAACAAAACAAACATGCTAAAATTATCTAAATATGAATTGTTACAAAAGACAAATTAAACTATCATAAGCATACTTTCAAATAAAGAAACTAAAACATGCACTAATATTAACATGGTGAATTAGTAAAGAAATAAAAAATACAAAATAAAATATGCATAAAAAAGAAAAGAATCCTAAAAGAAAGTTACAAAAAAAGTTTATGCTAAGATAAAAAAAAGGTTAGAAAAATAAAATATTAACAAAAGAAAATTTGACTATTTATATTTAAAATGAAAACGAAAGAAAAGAAAATTATGTTGAATGAATGAAAATTAGGAAAAAAGACTTTTTGTGATTTTTTTTGGAGTTTAGTGAAATAAAAGGAAAATAAAGATAAAATAAGTGCTAAAAGGAAATAAAGCTATAAGAAAAAGAAAATAAAACTTTATAAGTACTAATATTATGAGAAAAAAATGCTAAATGGAACTTTATAAAAAAAATTAAAACTATATTGAAAGAAAAAAAAAGTAAGCTATATTACAAAGAAAAGAAAAAAAAATATAAATGCTATATGAAGAATATTAAACTAATGCTTAAAAGAAAAAAAATATTAAATTAATAAGAAAAGAAAATGATGTATTGAAAGAAAATTGCATAAATGCTAAAAGAAAAGAAACTTTAAACTAAATAGGACATTAGTGTTAAAGAAGAGAAAACGAAATAATAACATTAAGTTAACTATTAATTAATTAAGAAAAGAAAAAAATAGATAAAATACACTAAATTAAAAGAAAAATGATTATTAAATAGGTGCAATATTGACAATTGTAACTATTTTTATGTAAGTGCTTTTATTATAACAACAACGACATTATTAATCGTATTATTAAATTATGTTAGTACTAATTAATGAATAAAAAATAATAATATGCTAAGTGTGAGTGTGTAACATGGGTAAATAAATAAAATGAACAAATAATATAAAATTGAATTTATGGCATGAATTAAGTAATTTAAACTTAGCACATTACTTAGAAACTAGAATAAAATCTAATGATTTAAACAAATACGTAGACGAGGTGATAATGTATACGGAATACCTGGATTGCTAAAAGAATCCTCAAATTAGGAGAAATAGTGCTTAGGTGATCCAATTATCGATTGGTGATCCAAGCTAGGGTTTTAAGATTTTGGAGACTCGATTTGCGGTATTTCGGTAGGACTTCAGCGTCGGAGCTCGGAATTACTCGGCGTCTCGGCAGAATTTCACTCTCAAAACCTCACACACAAATTATGTTCTTGAAAACGTACCAGAGGTACGGTATTTATAAAGTTCTTCAACCAATGAAATCTTGACACGTTTTTAGACACGTCAGGCCATTTGGAGTTGGCGGCCGCCACAATGTGAGTTGGCGGTCGCCATGTTGGAAGAGGTTCCACAAGGTTCTATTGGCGGTCGCTATATTAAACATGGAGGTCGCCACTTCTGGCAATGACTTGGGCAACAAGTTATCGATGGTTTGGTACAACTTCATTGGTTTTGAAGGTTTCTGATGGTTTTTGATGGTCAGGTTCAATTACCGAGCTTGGATCACTTTTCGAGGATTGAACTGAAGCACTATTCCCGTTGTTTTCATCATCGGATTCACCTAAGATTGGTGGGGTCAAATTGGGGTGTCTACAGTTACTCCTCTTTAATATAACTCGTATAGCATTGCGTAATACAAGTTATATTAAAAATCCAGAGACAACAGCTATTTGACCGAACCGTCAATCTTAGGCCACAAGCACACAAGCATGCATATGATGTTGGTCGTACTCGAATTTTCATCGATTTGCCTGCATACCCCTTTTTGCTAGGGATCAGACCAAAACGTAGTTCCTTGGGCAAAATGAAAAGATGCAAGAAATATGATGTAACATGATATAGAAGTTAACATGATGCAGACGTTGGTATGATCGAAAAAATCTTAAAGATCGAGTTAAGATCTAAAGGGAGTGTAAGCAAGTCAAAGATCAAGTTTTAAGATCTAAGAACTCAGTCGAGGGTAATATAATTAAAAGGATCGAGTTAAGATCCAAGAAATTATCTTAATCGGAAAAATGATCACAAATTGATCGGTCGAGTTAAGACCTCACAATTTAAGGATGGAAACAGGATAAAAATAATTAAAAGCTAGATTTATGACTTAAATTTAGATTTATCGGAAGAAAGCCGCGAATTAACAAGTCAAGTTAAGACCTGAAAATTGGGACAAGACATGAGATAAAAAAAAAATTTAAAAGCCTAGTTACGGCTTAAAATTAAATTTATCGGAAGAAATCACGAATTAATAGGTCAGGTTAAGATCCAAAAATTCGGAACAAGGCATGAGATAAAAATAATTGAAAGCCTAGTTACGGCTTAAAATTAAATTTATCGGAATAAAAGTATGAATTAATAGGTCGAGTTAAAACCTAAAAATTCGGAACAAGGCGTGAGATAAAATTAATTAAAAGCCTAATTAAAAAATAATTAAAGGTTTAGTTACGACTTAAAATTAAATTTATCGGAATAAAATCACAAATTAATAGATCGAATTAAGACCTAAAAATTCAGAACAAGGCATGAGATAAAAATAATTAAAAACCTAGTTACGGCTTAAAATTAAATTTATCGGAATAAATTCATAAATTAATTGGTCGAGTTAAGACCTAAAAATTCAGAATAAGGCGTGAGATAAAAATAATTAAAAGTTTAGTTACGGTTTAAAATTAAATTTATCAGAATAAAATCACGAATTAATAGATCGAGTTAAGACCTAAAAATTCGGAACAAAGCGTGAGATAAAAATAATTAAAAATCTAGTTACGGCTTAAAATTAAATTTATCGAAATAAAATCACGAATTAATAGGTCGAGTTAAGACCTAAAAATTAGGAATAAAGTGTGAGATAAAAATAATTAAAAGTCTAATTACGGCTTAAAATTAAATTTATCGGAATAAAATTTTGAGGATATGAACAAAAACACAAATAACACAAAATTATTTATGTATTTTTTGAAAATTATTTTTGTTAATAATGTATACACAAAGATGAAATAAAACACTTACAATACAATAAACGTATCTATAATACCAAAAAACTGTCCAAACAGCCCCTTAAGAAACCCAAAGGCCATAATGATGCTCTGACATGGCGATTGTCATGATGGATGTGACGTGACGGTTGACAACATGGCGGCCGCCGGGACCAAATCCCTCAGATATAACGGTCGTCAGGAGTAAATCCTTCCAACATGGCGGTTGCCATGTGCCTTCTTGACAACCTGGCGGTCGCCATAATCGAAGGTGGCGGCCGCCAACTCCAAACGCGGATAAGGATCCTTGAGGCGCGCAGGATGGGCTCACTTTTCACCTTCTTACTCTTTCTCTAGCCTCTCTGCGCTCTCCAACTCCCTCACTCTTTCTTGCTTATTCTTCTTACTTCTTTTTGATACGAGATGTTTACGCTGCTTTTTGTGATTCCGTTCCTCTTTATGGCGGGATAGGACTAGGGAGACGACGACTTAGGGGCACGACAGGGTCCTACTGCTGCTGGGAGTTCCTCCATGGGGGTTCTCGGGGATACGACCACCAGTCTCCCTGCCAGTAGGGTTACCACTACACAGCCGAGCGCTGCGATGGATGCTCTCCTTCTTGAGGCAGAGCATGCTTGTCGCCAGGCAGCCGAGGAGGCGTGAGCAGCTGCTGAGTCTCTGGCAGCTGCTAATGCTACTGTCGAGATCGCGATGGCTAATTTTCTGGATCCAGACGCTGGAGAGGGTGATCCAGCACCTTTTGACCCACATACCTACGATCCCGTCCCTCATCGCATAGTATACCGCGAAATGAGTCGCTATGAGCCTCCTGTTGACGCGGTTGCTGCTGATGTTCTTCTCTAGGAGCCTAACCACCATATTTCTCGCCAGCGACCTTCAGTATATACCCTATCCTTACTGTTTTAAATACTAAAGCATGATTTATCAAGCATAAACTCATGCCTAGGATCCCCCATATGATGATGATAATGATGTGTTTTGATATGATGATGAATTTTAATGATAGTGTGATGTTGATGTCTTAGTTTAGGAATCTTTGCAATAGAGATTAAAACAGTAAAAACACTAGAATTTTGAACAAACACTAAAAGAGGCAATTTTTTTAGTGAAAAGCATAAAAATTAAGGGGAGAAATTTTTATTTTTATTTTTTGGGATATAACAACTAAATGGGTAACTTTTATCAAAAAGTAATTTTGCTAAAACTTTTTAAAAAAATTTCCAAGAATCGTAGAAAAATTTAGGGAAGAAAATTTTCGAAAATCTTAGGAACATTTTAGGAAAATTCGGGAAAATTTTAAAAAATCCTAGGAGGAAATTTTAGAAAATTCTAAAAACCTTGAAAAATCCTATGAATCTTTTAGAAATCTTAGGAAAATTTTAGAAAAATTTTAGAAAATTTTGAAAAACATTAGAAAACTTTTTTTTTATTTGAGAAATTTTAGGAAATTTTGAAGAAATTTTAGAAAATCCTAAAAAAAATTTAGAAACAAACTGAAATTTTTTTTAGAAAATTCTAGAAAACTTTGAAGAAATTTTAGGAAAATTTTAGAAAACTTTT